>OX465270.1:5806130-5918738 GCA_949987775.1 Aproaerema taeniolella
CTTTGGATTGATGCACGTTTTACACAACTAACCACGTTACCATGTACAGAAGCCAGCACGAGCGGCTGGGCACTTTGACCGTGAGAGCACCCAGATAGAGGAGGTTTTCGTAGTACGAGTGTCCAACCATACGTGCTGGCTTCTGTACATACTACAAAGAATATAATTCATAAAAATTACATTATTGTCGGGATAGGACAAAGGATTGCGAAAAGCGTGGAGTTTGACACAGGTGCGTCAAATTTCGTTGTTGAGTGTGTGTGTGTGTTATAGGGTTGGAGGATTGATTTGGTTTGATTGATAGGTTGGTAGGTATGTTTGTGTTCGATGTATGCCGGAGGGACACAGTGGCAGATGCCGAAGTGGCAGCCAAGTCAAGGAGAAATGGCATATGCAGAGATTATAGAGGGGCAGAGTTTTTACTGTAATGACGAGAGTTTTACAGAATGACGACTGCATGGATTCCATTTCGATGATCATTAAAAAAACAAATGTATTGTCCAAGTTATTTATTTTTAAACAATATCATTTTTTTTAAATAATTTCTATCAGACAGATTGGTTTGCTTAGCATCATGTTTCATCCTTAAATCAATGTAAAACTTAACAATTACCCTGACTAACAAATGTAAATGATTGACATCATGATCGTCATTCGTTTTTAAATCAGCACAGTTATTTGACGAATCAGCTATATACATCATCATCCCCGTATAATTTATATTTTTCTTTTAGACATTTTTAAAAACTTTTCACACGATTGTATTATTTTAATTAACCCATTTGACGGGTAAACTAAACCACCTCTGTCTTTTTTGCTAATCAATGAATTAAAGAAATTTTTCTTTTTCCCCTATCATTAACATTTGACATACAGAGCAATTGATAAATTTATTTACTTTTCTGGCTACAAAACCTGCTGTATAAATAGTTACATGCTAAGTATAATCATCCAAAGGATTAGATAAAATGTCATCCAGAAAACAATCAATGTCATCTTCGTTTAAATTGTGCAGATCCATTATATTCTTTTCAAAACTAGGCGTAGTGTTATTTATCGTATCTACGGCCTTTTTGCTTAACGTTACAGTTAGAATAGTATTGGGAATGATAAAACCATCAGCCTACATCTTTAATTTTAGTCTTATGATATTCTTTTTATAGGCAGACCTAAATAGTACGACATTCGGATTATCATTGAACCCACTCCTTGCTCTCATTTTTCCGAAAAACATTTCCAAAAAGTCTTGGCTTACCTTATAAAGCGATAGGAATCTCAATGTTCCTTTGGAAACTAAATCCTCGTACATGTTCAACGCACTGCGTAGGCAAGCGATAAAACCCACAAATCCTGTTTTACGTCTTGAATTTACTATTGGTATTCCGTTCGGTAATTTTAAATTAATTAAATAATCTTGCCATGTATCGATCAGGTCTTTTACATTTTGAATATTAGCATTACATAATGCTTTTTTGTGGCCAGGCGCAAGTGTAGACCGACTATTTAAAACGTCAAATGCGTCGTTAATAATGTTTATAAATTTTATAGAGGTAAAAAAAACAAAAAACTGGTCAAAGTTTTCCTCGCAAAATGAAAGTGCGTCGGCAACTGATTTGCTCAGCAATTGCACTGCCAGACGCACTTTCATTTTTTGTTTACGAAACAAAATGTGCCCCTGTTTTAATGTGTTTGCTGAGTGCAGACCTTTTTTTGTTTACAGACAAAAAAAGGTCTAACAAAAAGCGGAGATATTTAAAATTTATCATGTCCCCATTTTTGTCTATTAAACTTCCAAATTCGCCAAGCGTGTTTCTAATTAATTTTATCATATGACACGGGTCATAAAATACATTGATTCTTCTATTGTCGGCTTTCGGGGCTTTCGCCCCGCCTTACTTTTAACGTGGAACCTTGTATTGGCGAGTAAAAAACTACATAACCCTTTCACGGGTAGGTATGGGAGACGCCCGAAAAAAAAACTTTTTCCAAGTTTTTATTTTACGCATCTGTGGGTAATAATCTTTATATCCCATCAATGTTTGGCACTAAGTCGACTATTACTCGTTAACTTGAAGGGCCAATTTATCTGTGATAGTTTTCCTTTTAATTTCATCGCATATTCTACCACCGTGAATTTATCCACATTTTAACAACAACAGTTTAGCTGGTAGAGGGAGGGGGGGGACACTTGTGTTTGACAAAAATTTTCACTCTAAAAATTAATGTTTTGAAAAAGGAGTGCTGAATCGAAAAACGTTATTAGTAAGCCCCTACTATCTTTAAAAAACCGACCAAGAGCGTGTCGGGCCACGCGCATTGTAGGGTTCCGTGGCAGCATGGTTCAAATATGCAGCTGGCTTCTTAATTCTAAGAGCATATTGTCATAGTCGATGTTAAAATCACCAAATACTATAGTATCAAAAAAAATGAATTAAAAAGTTTGTAGTTTCAGAAATAACTGTAGTTTGACCTAATTATAACAGAATGAAGTATTGAATGCGCGAGCGAAGCGAACGCGAATTTTGATTTTTTTTGCTATAATATTATTGTTAGGAATAATATAATAATATCGAGCTGCTGCTAAAGCAGGTCGCGTGGTGATTGTGTATAATTTTGATGTCATTTTCGTAATTAGCACCACCAAAAACCTAATAAGACTTCTGACATGTCAATATGTTACAGCTTCGCTTTTGGCTCGCCTCACTGTTAGCGTGAAACGTTTAAAAAGCTATCCTATGATATCTCACTCGATGATATCGGCGAGAAATAAAAAATCCATTGCCCTTTCACGTGTATGGGAAACATCCGAAAACTTTTTTCTTACAAAATCTTATTTTTTCAATCTGTTGGCACAATCAATATGTATGACCATGCCAAATTTCAGCTTTCTAGTACCAAGGATCTAATACTAGTAAATATATTCTTATTAATCCCAACTAAGTTTGGCACTCGGTCGACTATTATTCGCAAACATGAAGAGCCATCTTATGTGTAATAGTTTTTCTTTTAATTTCGCTGTATATAGTACTACTGTGAATTTTTCATATTTTTAAAATTAACCGTTTAGCCATTAGAAGGGGGGGGACCCCTGTGTTTTACAAAAATTTTCACTTTAAAAATTTATGTTTTGCAAACGGAGTGCTGAATCGAAAAATGTTCTTAGTAAACCCCTTCTGTCTTTTAAAAAGCTGTCCTATGACACCCTATTTGATGATATTGGCGAGAAAAAAAATCATAGCCCTTTCACGTCTATGGGAGACACCCGAAATTTTTTGTTTTCTAAGATTTGACCCTACAGTTCTGACGAAGTAGTTTATTGGCGAGAAAAAAAAAGTCCGTCGCCCTTTCATGCGTATGGGAGACACCCGAAAAACAATTTTTCCCAATATTTTATGTTAGATCTGTCGGCGCAATTGATATTTATAACCATGCCAAATTTCAGCTCTGTAGTACCAAGGATCATCAAATATTAATAAATATATTATTCTTATTAATCCCAACAATGTTTGGCACTTGGTCGACCATTATTCGTTAACTTGAAGGGTCAACTTATCTGTGATAGTTTCACTTTTAATTTCGTCGTATATTCTACCATCGTGAATTTTTTCACATTTTTAGAAACAACAGTTTGGCTGGTAGACAGGGGAGACTCGAGTTTGACAAAAATTTTCACTTTAAAAATTATTGTTTCGCAAACGGAGTGCTGAATTGAAAAACGTTATTAGTAAACCCCTTCTATCTTTTAAAAAGCTATCCTATGATACCCCATTAGATGATATTGGCGAGAAAAAATAAATTAAGAACTTACAATTTGGTGCCAAAACTCCGCCATATTGTTTTTTTTTAAATCACCTACTTAAGAACATTAGGGTGTTTGAGACGAATCAAACGATACCTTAATTGTCGAAATCCATTCAGCCGTTTGGAAGATACGAGGTAATAAAAAAAAATTTACAAACGAACATACATACATACAAGATACGCGCGAAAAACATAACCCTTCCTTGGCAGTCGGGTAAAAAATTAAACAAAAGTATTTTTATTTAAAAAAATGCCTACTTTACATTACAACAAGAACAATCCAACAATTACAACAGAAAACTCGCGCGGCACGCCACTCGACTGACGACGGTACAATTTCACCTTGATCGCGTGAGGGCCCTGCGCAAAGGCTTGGTCGCCCTCTGCCTTTGTCAATGTTGACATTTTGACATAGGACCGCGGCGCATGCGCGCAGAAATATCGTGCTCGAGCTTCAGTTGACGTCGCTGGAACTAAGTAATGTGAAGCTCTAAAAAGAAACCTCCTAAAAAAAAAAAATTTCGCGCTCGCTTCGCTCGCGCATTTAAATCATTCTTTCTGTTATACAAATATTTCTTAATAGGTATTTGGTGATTTTGACGACGACTATAACCATAACGATAGTATAACACTTTTAAATTAATACGTAATGTTAACTATTTTTATACAAACGTTTGTATCCACGCGAGGTGGTTCTTAAACTATACGAGGTGGTTCATGTAAGGCTCGTTTTTATTAGACGTTATTAACGGTTTACTGTGAACTCAATATGCTCATATTTGAACCGTGCTGCTACGGAACCCTATAATGCGCGTAGCCCGACACGGTCTTGGCCGGTTTTTGTTTTGTTTGATACAATATCACTATCAATAATTCTACATCTTGTCCGATTTACATAGGTCATAAAATTAGGTACACGTTTTCGTTCAGAAAAGTGTGCCGGAACACTAAAAAGTCTAAAATAAAATAAATTATTTAAAAAAAAACCCGACTGCAAAAACATAAACAGATAAGTAACGCACTAAAAAGAACGAAACAAGATTGAGAAAACAAAATACTAAAACTAAAACCCAATAAACTCTACTATGGTTTAACAGACTGATTTATGAGTTGAAAGCCTAAGTTACCTAAATAATTTACATTATGTTTGGCAGCAGGCGGGACCCATTCGCTAATTATAAACCGAAAGAAAAATAATGGGTCCCGCCTGGTTTTAGTTTTAGTTTAATAGTTTGTTTTCTCAATCTTGTTTCGTTCTTTTTAGTGCGTTACTTATCTGTTTATGTTTTTGCAGTCGGGTTTTTTGTTTTTTAAATAATTTATTTTATTTATTATTATAGTGTTATGTCTGATTTTGTTTATTTAAACTTGTTTTTTCGGTTGTCTTCATCCTGCAAAACCAAGAATAAATTAGAGCGTACATACAAATAGAATGTTTAAAAACGAGTTGAATCTAAAGAATGTACTTCGGTGAGTGTACTCAGGAACTGTACAAGCTAGTCTCCCTTCTAACATCGAACATCTAGACGCACCACAGGATACTCTAACCACACCTAGTTGCTATTCCACCTATTCGTACCAAGCACTTCTAATCATCTTTCATAATGCGCACAACAAAAGTGGAACTCATTACCTGCGTGCCTGCGTATGTGTTACAAATGCATACAACCTTCAACTTTACAAAGTTAGAGCGAATAGGCATTTTCTGGGTGAGCTCGCTTGCTCCATCTGCGACTCTGTCGCCCCTGACTCAGTCTAGCCTAGAGGAAACCTATTTTTTATAAAGTTAAGTGATCCTTCTACACGGGTTCTTTTTATGTTTTTGAGCAGTTAAAAGTTAAAGTATAAGTTTTATACTTACATAATTTAAAGTTGGCGCACCAGGACATTTTGCCTTTCTCTTAGAACTTGCCCTCCACTAGTAATAGTTGAAGTAGTTATAGGTATTTTCTGAAAAAAAAGATACAATAAAAAAATAAAAACGCGTTAGACATTTTGTAAATTGAACATTTTGCAACATAACGCTACATGCAACACCATGAAATACGGGAAATTACTGTGTAACTGTAGGTATAGATGTGTGCAGTTATGGACTGTAATTGAAGTACTTACAAATTGAAGAGGTATTTTAGTGGTTGGTTGTTGTTTGGTTGGCACATCGGGGAAAAAATTATCTTCTTCAGCACTACCTTTTAAAACATGTTTTGTTGGTACAGTAGGTATATTCTGAAAACAAATATTATGGTCTTTCATTATACATTAAATAGTTATATAAATATATAACTATTTTATTTTGATTTTACTGTGAATTACAAGTTTCATTCTCATATTTAATACTAGGCTGCACATTTTGCAAAGCTGGAAAAATATGATGTCCACTGTCACTTCGTTTTATTGGCCCTTTTAGGGTAGATGTAGGTATTGATGATGACATTACCTGAAATAAACATTTTAATTAATTTGAAAATACCAAAATTAATTTCACTTCATCATGGTCACTATACTTAATAATTTAAATTATAATAGTACGTATTAAAATTAATTAAGTAATAAAATAGGTATCCTTACCTCCTGTTGAGATGATGTAGATATACTAGTACTAGGCTGTACGTTATGCACATCAAGCAAAACATTATCCCGAGTCACTTGAGCTATATTCTGAAAGAGAAAATTTAGGTATTTGTTTAAAATTTCCTAAAGGTTATTTTGAATAATACAAGTACCAACAATCTGCCAAGATACTATTTTGTCATTTATAAATGACAAAATAGTATTTATATATAAATATTGTATTTTATAAAAGTATGGTACCTTCTGAAGTTTGCTGCTTAGAGTATATGCCGTCATAGCTTACAGCTTACTTGTGAGAAAAATGTTACAAATAGTTGACTATTAAACATGGCAAAAGGTGCAGTGCTGCATAATCTTTTTACTTTTACTATAATATTTGATTAACATCAGTAAGTATATAGATAATTTGATAAAAAAATCTATATCTCCCGTTGATATTGTTTCATAGTGCAACAGCTATGTACTATGCTCGCTAGCCTTGACAAGGAAAGTACTTCAAGTCGAAATTTAGAAAGCTTTTGGGACTTAAATCACATAAAAATTTACTTGCAAAAAATCCAACGACATATTTTCTTTTTGCGGATGCAATCATGACGTCACATTGACAGCTTCAGTTCTCCGCTAATTAGTGACTATCACTCATTATCAAGAGAGAGGAAGCAATTAAATTTTGTTTAATATAATCCAATGTGGGCTTTGAGAATTAAAACAATTACTACAAGGGTAAGAAACGCAGTATATTGATAACATAAATATCAGACTTGGGTTAGACTACAATATATTAAGCCTTTGATAGAACTTACAACTAGTAGATTAACACAACCAGCACATTTCTTAAGTACTGTAAATATAATTATCAAAAATTAATATAACAATGTCATGGAATACCTTTGGAATACTTTGGAATTCGTTTTAAACAAAAAATACTTCTACAAAATAACATCCCTTCGAAGGACGGTTACATAGCAGTCAACTTAGCTTCTAATGGCGCCCAAAACTGACGGACAAGTACAACCAACACATTTTTAATACGAATGACTCACATCTCATATACAAAATACTTATAGAATACTTTGAAATTCATCTTAAATGGCAAATTCATCGATACAATAACATTCCTTAGAAAAAAAATTACGTAGCTGCCGATTGAGCTTCTAATGATTTTTATGAGTTAGCACAAATGATCTTTAAAACTAATGAGTTATCACAAAAAATATTGTTAGTATTATATAAATAATAAAATATATATTACTTTAGGAACAAAATAATGGCTTATATTGTCGTGGAAATGCTTCTTGAGAATACACTGGAATGTTCTTTGAGCGGGCATTTAAACAAAGGAACATTCCTTTCAAAATCAGTCTCATGTTAAGAGATCATTTGCCTAAGACCTTTATCAAAGGATTGGCTTGAGAATCACGTTTGATTCTAACTTCTGTTGGTTGAGATTCAGATAAAATCGGTTTTGCAGTCGTTGATTTTGGATGAGGTGAATTTTTCTTTGGCTCCGATGTGTCGTGATTTTCCTTAGGATTGTTCCACTCAGACGATTTGAATCTAGATTCAGCGATAGATTCTGTAGTAGATTCCACTGGAGTTGTAGTAAGCCCTTTCGCAGCCATGATTTGTTTGTCGAAAGGATCTGGAGCATGAGTGCTTGAGCTGTAAAGAGAAACATAATTTTTTTTTGTAAAAATTGAGTAACTGCTATGAGGCGTGCACTTTTGAATTTTCCAGAATTTTGAAAAAAATATTGTACCTTAAAATAGAAGAAGGCGTAGGTAATCCCGATTTTTGGTGAGTTTGAGGTTGAGAGGCTGAACCTGGAGTATGAGGTGTTTGATTCAGAGGAAACGATTCAGTTGGAACTTCAATTGGTTTCAGTGCATTAGAAACATAAGTTCCTCCGAAATTAATTTGACAGCGGCACACTGTTTGGGGTTGAAATCCCATCGAATTGGTTTCACTCCCCATCCTGTAAGTTATAAAAATGGTAATGTTAGATTAAAAAATAACTTGGGTTTATAGCTGACATATCATTGATTTAAAGACAATGGACTGACCTTTGATCTTGTGGAGCTTGAATTTGTCCCCCGTTCATTCCATTATCGCTGCCTTTGGAATCTCTTCTAACCTCGGCAGTATTCGGTTGTGCTCTAAAAATTAAAAAAATTCCCCTTTTATTTATAGAAAAACTCATAAATCATCAAAACATACCTAGACAATTCAATAACTTGTTTCGCTGTCTATTTTATTTCACAATTGACCTTACGACACATGCTATTTATATCGGTCCTCATTCTGACCTCTAGACAATCCTCACCTCAATTCTGGTGACGCATCCATTAAGAATTTTAGTTGCAATTGAGTGATTATAGAACTAAATTCGGTAATGAATCTTTTAAAATCTCTAGCTTGAGCTTTAATCAATTGTCGCATCGCCGATAGTTGTTTTTTTAAATCATCACAAGCTTGATTTCTCGATCTGGAAAAGGAAACATCAATTTTCAATTCTAATCAACTATTCGTCGACTCTGTCTAAAGATTATCTCTCTAAAGGTTCTCGCTATCTAAAGGTTTTCTGGATATGCTCGTTAAAGGTTCTAGAACGTCTCGTTCCCGCAACGCGCATGGGAGAATAAAACGCATAGAAGGGATAGAACCTTTAACGAATGGTCCTGTTCCGAGACGAAACCTTTAGACAGAGTCAGCTGTAGGTTCTTTGTCGAGTTACGTTCTTCAAGTCTAGATTAAATCAGCTGATAATTGCTCAATTAACAAAAAAATCTAGCGCACGGATTGCCGGCATGTCTACGATTTCATTCATAAGTGAACGAACTCAGCCGGTATCAGTGTCAAGGTCTCGTAAATATCTATGACGTAACCGACCATGACCAAATTTGTTTATATATAGACAGCTTATTTATAATAATCGATAAGGAAGATCTGTAGGTAATCTATAGACAATAACATAATATCTATAAGATTAGAATAGTTAGGAAACCGTAAACAAGGGCGTGGTTATATAGGCCAAAGATGACTCATTCAAATGTTAACCTAAAAACGCCACGAAATTTTGTTACAGAATTATTAAAATATATGTTTTAATAGTTCTGCTAACGATTTATCGAAAACATGGTAGCTTCTATTCAAATTTACCGCAATAACTTTAAAAACGTGATGACGTCACCTTGAATTGTTTCTGATATATCTCCAGTTTTTCACAGGTCTGACTTCAGTAAACAATTCCATTAATGTTAAGAATAAACACACCAACAAAATTCGATTACTCGTCATTTTAAAACTGAAAGAAAATGCGCTAAACTTTTAACAAAATTAACGTGCGTCGAATCCTATAGCTAAGTTGAACTGACGTTTCACACCATCACGTGACAGCACGCTTGTTTGTCGTGAAACAAAACGCCATAGACAACTCGTGAGATTCAGCCACGTGGAAAAAAAAAAAAAAAAAAATGTTTATTTGTTTTAAAAATCAGTACAAATTATTACAGTGGCTGGAGCCTCCTTTTAAGTTAATATAATAACTTGTGCCAGGAGACACCGCTCTTCCAAACAAATCAAACTTTGAACGTGTACTGCAAAACTAACAATAAATGTATAGTTAGTTATTTACTTATATATTACAGTAAAGTTAAAACATTATATATACAAAGAGTGTGAGGTGTGTGTGTTTATGTGCATGTGAGTGTGTGTATATGTGTGTAAAATGGGGATGTATTATTGTGTATGTGTGTATTCATGACAGGGCTTATGTGTGTATTCTTCTCTGGGGAAGACTGCACCTTTGCGAATAGGCGTAGAGTCAGTAGGGTCAATAGAACAAATGTGTATGTATGTATTTAAATCCTTTAATTATGTTTGTATGTATTTAATGTAATTTTGACTTATTTTAAGTAACATCCTGAATGTTCTATGAAATAAATATGCTTTTATCTTATCTTTATCTATTCATATTAATCAATTTATGTTAGTCTTAAATTAGAAAATATACTCCAACAAACTTTCAATCTGATCATAATTTTTATTTTGCAACCAATTACTTATTAATATTTTAGCATCATAATATTGTTTAGGATATATATCCAATTCTTTATTTAAATGGTTATAAAGATGCGCAGAACGCTTATCATATTGTCTTCCTGCGAAGGTAGTATTAGTTTTAGGAAGGCGCATAGCAATGTCTTTTCGTCGTTTAGTCCTGATGCTGCTATCGTAGGGTGTAGATCTGTGCCTTCTAAGAACAGTGCTAATTATGTATAGCTTACGTACACTAAGGAGTTCACTCATCTCATACAATTTATCTGTCGGGTAACGCCTCTTCTTAAAATACATAATCTTAAGTAGACTTCTTTGGGCCCTCTCCACAGCGACAAAATAAGTCTTAGCTGCGCCTCCCCAAATCGGCAGACAATAGGTAAGGATTGACTGCACAAGAGATATATAAATTTGTTTTAAACGGTCTCTAGTGGATCCCTGTGGACCGAGCACTGCCCCCGGCACCACATGTCTTAGATTTTTAAAGATCCATGATAATTTCCGCATTCTTGAGATAACATGCTCGACCTGTTGATACCATGAGAGCGCCCGATCCACGTAAATACCTAAGTATTTTGTGCAGTCAACCCTTTGAATGGTTGGACAATTACAACAGCTATGATGCTGTATGTTGTTGTCGCTGTTATGTATTTTAATGACAAAAGAGCTATCAGGTTGGGTATCTTTATATATACTATGGCATATATAGTTCGTTTTGGCAGCATTTAAAGTAAGTATGTTGTTTTCTAGCCATTTATTTACCATCGTAAGTCCAGTCTCAGCCGACTCCCTAACATTATCCCAGGAACTACCAGCGAAGATGATAGCGGTATCGTCAGCATAAGAAAAAACATTTGCATGCGGAATCTTCACATCACAAAGGTCATTAATATAAATAAGGAACAATGTGGGACCAAGAACGCTTCCTTGTGGCACGCCGTGTGTTACATATTTGTCTTCACTGATAAAGTCATGCAGTTTTACTCTCTGTTTCCTGTTATTCAGATAGTCTTTGAAAAGAGAGAGGGCAACACCACGGATTCCCATCTTTTCCAGCTTATGTATCAGAATGGGGACAGAGACAGTATCAAACGCCTTTTTTAGGTCCAGGAATACAGACATACATTTAAACCCACTGTCAAGATGTTGTACTAACAGTGAAGTCAAAGCAGAGACAGCATCCTCAGTTGATTTTCCCGGTCTGAACCCATACTGAGATGAAGACAAAAGATTATATTTATCTAGATAATTAAGCAGACGTATGTTCAACAGCTTTTCTACCACCTTAGATATCACTGGCAGCACAGAAATAGGTCTGTAGTTATTGATATCATCTCTGTCCCCACTCTTGAATACAGGTGTGATGATAGACTGCTTAAGAGGAGTTGGGAAGATGCCCTTGTCAAAACATAGATTTATTAAATGAGTTAAGATAGGAATAACAACAGGTTTACACAATTTGAGAAATTTGGTCGAGATATTATCCCATCCGGGTGCACTGTCTGTTTTGAGGTTAGAAATGACTGTGTTGACTTCATCTTGATCAGTATGTGACAAAACAAAAGAATTTGGCTGAGAATGGAGGTTTCTAAGGTAAGTCTGTTGCTCTTCAGAGTTAGGTTTGATACATGATGCTAACTGTTTGCCGATATCAGAGAAATAACAGTTTATATAGTTTGCAGAATCAGCTGGAGATGATTTTAGATTTAGTAATTCTGAGTTCGCACTGTTGCTTTTGGTAGTATATGTAATAGCTTTAATATTTCTCCACAGTAATTTGTTATTATTGGATGCATCATTTATTAATTTTCTTTCATAGTTTCTTTTTAATTTTTTAAAATTAAAAGAATGTAACGTGAATTTGTTATTAAGTTAATTCCTAAATTGTATTATAGTTTTACGAGCGGAATCTATAATATTTTACAAGTAGAAAATTGTCTTCATATTGTTATTTTAGATATTTCATCTAATGAAACTCAGCCATCTGTCGGAAAGTACCGGTACTTTTATGCATTCAACGATTAGGGTCACGTGTTCCGTGGCTACATTTGCAATGATGGTACAGTAGAACACCAACAGATGGCGTGTGACCTAAAATTTTGTTGTTTAAAAGTTGAATAGCATAAATTAGTATTTTTAGTACTAGAAAAAATTTATTTTTTATTGTGACGAATTAAAATTCGAAACTTTTTTTAGATTGGGTAAAACAATTTTGAAAAATTCTGAAAAACGTCTTTGGTAGGGTAGAAAATTATTAAAAATTTTAAGAAAAATCGAAGGGGGTAAAGAACTTGATGATTTGGCATGGAATCCCCTTAAATTAACGACATATAATTATTGCGAAAATTATAGATTTGTTGCTAGCAGAGCCTTGTAATTAATAAATGAATAGTCAACCCCCTGAACTCCAAAATTGCGCAGTTTGCGTCAAAGGAAAGGTATAAATGTTAGAATCACAGCTTTCGGGATATCATTTAATCTTATGATCTCTAACCCTTCAGTCTGATCTCTAAGATGATAAACATGAAAATAATTGTGATTTTTGCCGCTCTGGTTATTGTGTACTCGGCACCGCTGTGCGAAATCGCATCTACGAAAAAAACCGAATCTACAGAACAGAAATGTTTATCAATGGGCGAGCCGGTAAGTTTTTGCTAGTGTCTGTTAGTGTGTTGCTAGTGTGTTTTAGGTGTGTAATTATTATTTTACGGTCCTGAGCTTACTAAATCGTTAATTATTTTTTTTCAGTGCCTGGCGTCACATTTTCCGTGCTGCCCAACTAATTCTAAAGGTGACGTAACAAAACCATCGGTGATTTGCTTTAAATTTGGGAATGGTGTTTGCCAAAATACTAAGGCTATTTTTAATCTCAAGTTATACAATCAACTGGCAGGCAAAATTAACGGCAGCAATTTTGAGACACTAAAGAAACAATATTGGGCCTCTGTTTTGGGACGAAAGTCGCCTAAAACGAAAATTTTGAAGCCACCTTTTATCATCAGCGGGGTTAGAAATATACTATCTGGATAGATATTATATTACTAGATATAAGTAGAGAATGATGTTAAGTAGAAAAAATATCGTCTCAATAGTACAAAGGAAGCGATTTTTCATTGCTTTGGTTATTTTTATAAAAACTAATATAATTATGTGAGAATAAATAGTTTTAAACGTAACTGTGTTTTACTAAACTATTCCGTAATGATCAAACTTAATAGAACAGAAATTTCTAATAATTATTCTGTACTTTTTGGTTATGTATGTCGATAGTTAGCCTTAAGGCAGTCCCGCGACATATAATTTATACTACTGTTGTCTTTTAGAGTCACTAGCACCACCTTACGGTTTGGTTAGTTTACTTTACTGCGACAGTAGATTGAAAGAATAGCAACTTTTGCATTGCAAAGCTGGTTTTAGAGGGAGATGAAATGTTTGTGTCAAACTATTCGTCATGTGATTGGTCGAATATATAATAAGCATGAAAATACATGCAATTCTATATTAAGGCGCGCGCAATTTTAATTCTAGTTTCTCAAAAACCAAGTGGTTTAAAACTCCTTAACTTTTTTGTATTGCTTGAATCTCAAGCCTATTTGGGCCCTAAACCTTTGGAAATCTGAGTAAATAGCAAAAATTTATGAAAACTCGAGTTTTTATGATGGAAAACAAATCCATTTTCTTCTAAATAAAATATTAGTGATTCAATAGACTTTCAATCTGATTGTATAGTCGCTAATTGAAGGGCCTACTGATAAACAATAAACTTGATTATAAATATGATTAAGATTTGAATAAAACGATGAATACTCATTGAAATGGAACTAATACAAATTGACTCGCTGACATTTTCCTTATTTTGTTTATCATCTTATTTTTTCAAATTATTCAATTCCAATGAATGATCAAATAAATTATTGCTCATTACCCCAACCCCCAAGATTAGTTTTGTATAAATAACCGCGATCACTCCAAAAAATTCACTTCCTTTCTGGACTCCAATGTTTCAAGACTTGGCTACAGATTTCCGCTCCTGCGTCAAAAGTAAGTTACAAATTTTACCTAGTAATTTATTAAGAGCACAATTTCCCGAGTTAATCGCTATCATTTTCCACAAATGAAATCCTGGAAAATAATTGCAATGGTCAACATCATCCTGATTCTCATGGTGACTATCGTAGTGTCTGGGACGCCTCGGTACTCCTTCATAAAGTCACCACTGATTTTAAAACAGCCAAAACTAGCAGTTTGTCTACCGTTAGGAAAATCAGTAAGTGTCTTACTAATAATTGAGGCTTTCTATAAAATTCAAACTTTGTCTGCAATGTATTTTCCATATTTCAGTGCATGAAATCAAAGGATCCCTGCTGTTCCCTGGTTTACAAGCAAAGTTACATGGGACTAGGATCTGTAGAAACCACGTGCTTCAAATTCGGGAAAGGCGTTTGCCAAGTGAACCAAAGCATAGAAAATTTGGACGAGTACAACAGACTGATTCAGCTGATGAACGCGACCAATTTTCAGGAACTCAAGACAAGTTATTGGAACACGGTTCCAGTTGCGTACACTTGTCCGGAAAAAGTGACTATAGAGTTGAAAAAGACATGAAGCTTGCAACTATTTATGAAGAAAAAATTTGGTTCGAGTCTTAGACCTCTGAGCAATGTGTTTGTATTAATCCAACCACATTGCTCAGAGGTCTAAAGTTCTTATCAACAATCTCGTTATTTCATATTCTGTTACTTTTATTGTAAAATTAACAAATAATTATATTTTGTACCGTGTGTTTCTATCAATTTACTGTTTTTAACTCAAAAATCTCAGTCCTGCTGATGTCATGCAATGTAATAAAGTTTTGCTTACTCGTTGCACCGAATAACGTTTTTTGAGCGCAACTTTTGAAGTATTTATTCAAAAATTTGAAAATTTATAATATAAAAAAATTTTTTAGTGGATAAGGATGATCCATTTTTTGTAGCTGCGCATCAATTTATTTCCTAGTTAATCCAAAGTAAATTCCTAAAGCTGTTTTTACGCGATAAAGATTGTAAATAATTGTAATAAAAGTGATTACAAAAATTATTTTCTCTTTGGCTCTCAGCCAGTCCTAAAACCGTCAAGACGTTATAGTCTGAAAGAAAGAAAAGTTGGCAGTTGATGCCGTTCATTAGGGAATTTTTTTACTGAAAATCTTTTACTGAAAATCTTTTACTGAAATAAAAGTATTTTTTCATGTAAAATACAAAATACTTATTATCTGAGTTTTTCTGTACATGTATATTTCTAGTATTAAAAAAAGTTTTCTTCTGAAGATATTACCAAATTCTACGTCACTGCGCACGTTGATGGAAACAATGCAAGTCAAAAGAATAAATTCTTGAAACAATAAAATTTTCTTAGACCAAGAATAATTTCCTAACTCAAAAATTTATTATCTTGACTCAAGAAAATCATTTTCTTCAAAATGGTATTCTTGGTTAAAGATTTTGGCTCTTGAGTCAAGTTACTTTTTTTATCAGTGTATGTAAAATATGCTAATCAGTCGCAAGTAACTACAAAAGTCGCAAAAACTGACCTTCACCAAGTCATTCATTTAATCTCATGTAGGACACATCAATTTGAATGTCTGAGTAGCTGCAGGGTAACATCGGGCCAGAATCAATTTATCGTACACATGACAACAGTTATAGCTTCAGCCACGCGGTTTTTATTAATAGTTGTACAGAGCACTTACATTGTAAATTATTACCGTTTAGTGTAGAGTAAGGTGACCACGAATTGTTGATAATTTTTTTGAGACATTTGTGAATTTAAGATCACGTATTTTACTAGTTTTAACTGGATGGTTACTGAGAAATAAGTCAAAGTTAGAAAATTTTTGTCTGAGGATCTATTTAGCTGTCGATTCTCTGTTTTATCCATGAAATATCGGTAAAGTAGACGAAGGAAAACGCCAAACATTGGTGTCCGTTTGCATGCAGATTGACAGCGAATCTTGACATTGCAACTTTTGCAGCCAATCTGACACCAACCTGCCTTAAGTCTGACTCTAAACTGCGTCACTAGATTGATATCAATTTGACAGATCAGAAAAATCACGTTTTGCAGTCAACTTGACTCCTAACTGACGTCAAAATAGCAACTTTTGCATTGCAAAGCTGGTTTTAGGGGGAGATGAAATGTTTGTGTCAAACTATTCGTCATGTGATTGGTCGAATATATCATAAGCATGAAAATATATGCAATTCTATATTAACCTCACTCGACTAACACAAATTATCACGAAAAATGTTTATAAGTTATCATACATTGTAATTATTTATTTATAAATAATTTATTATGTAGAAATATATAGAAATAAAAAATATAATACTGCATACCTTAAGCGCGAGCGTAGGTATGTTCTACTATAATCTAAAAATCAAAATCTTTTGTCAGAGCTTATAATTTGTTACAGCTTTAAAGAAAAACATAAATGATCATTGCTTCAAACAATACAGCCGATTAATGCCACAATTTACGTAAAAAATACATTTATCTATAATAATGTTTTATTAATAACCTATCACACTGTACTTGTAATCTCGACAACTCTTAAAAAACGCAATTAATGCACTTTATTTTTATTTTAATAAGTCTGTAAATGCATTGCACGTGACCTTTTCATAAACTACAACTAAATTATCATTTGTTTAATTTTAAATAGATAAAAATTACTACTATCGAGTGTTATCATTGCCACCTCAGGCGCCATATTATATATAAACGATATATTTAATAAACAGTGTAACAGTGAGGACATACGACTTTTATCGGGACATGTGAGAGGGTGATAGCATAGATTTCAATTCCATCCGCGGGAATTTTAAACTTACTCAGTCATTAAATTGTAATCAATATTTATTTTTGCACGGGAAAATATGTATAAGAAAAATCTAGTTAAAAAATCTAAAAATAAATTAAATTAAAAATATAACTAAAGATCAAGCTCAAATTTAAAGACAGAATTGCGGTCACCCTTCATTTTTTGTGCTCAGACAAAAAATCGGCGCTCCGCCAGTATATAAAGATTCCTGTCTGGTCTAGACTTTCAGTTTATGCTATCAGCTTATAGCGCTCACTTGGATCTCATCCCTACGTGAGTACTTTTTTTTGGTTTTACTATAATTTTGTTTACGATTTAAGTTTATCGTCTTGAGACAATACAGTTGTGATTTTTTTTTTTACAGATATCAACTAAAAAATGGCCAGTGCAAGACTGATATTGTATCTTCTAGTCTTTTGTATGCTGATTTTGGTATTAGTCCAAGCAAGACCATCGCCAGAGGTACGTTCAACTATGACTCTGATTATCCTGTTACAGTATAATTTCTCTGTACTGTACTTGTCTATACAAAACCTCTCTCTGTACTTGACTCGATCTTGTCCGCAAGAGCTGTATATAAGAGTCAAGTACAGAGAGAGGTTATGTACAGACAAGTCATGTACAGAGAGATTATACTGTAAATTTATTAAACTTTATAGATTTATGCAGTATTATCAATCAAATAGTCCATTGCAGTAATATTGTCGCTGAATTTAACTAGTGTGAGTTAAAATTTGGGTTTCATACTTCTCTTAAGGTAAATGGATTCTATCATGGCTACTCCGAGTCAAAATTTTCCGCTTAGTTAGAATCTTGTTAACCTATAAATTTTATCATAACTTCTCAAGAGTTAAATAGTTCTATACACAGAAGAGAAAACGCTGTAAAATCTACATAGAAGTTTGTAAATTTTAAAATTTTTTATGTAAATTTTACATAACTTTTTTTTTCCTTGCAAATTTGAAATAAACTTACTTAAGATCCCCCACGAAAAAAATATTTACACTGAGAAAAAAAAAAATCTTTTGTTAAGATAATTTCTTTGATACAAGAATATATTTTTTTTCTGAGTGTATGTTAGAATACATCCTAATTCTTAAAGTCTCTGGTTAAAGCTTTAAATTTTGACTTAGAAAAGTAGTAAGAGAAAATTTAACATTTTTTACCGATTTTATAATTAAAAATTTTATTTTGTTTCAGTACGACTTTGACACACGTTGGGTGAAAACTAATGGAAATGACGGTCTTAGTAAAACCCAGATTTTGGATAGTAATTCACCAGAAGATTACGACGAAAATGCAAAAGACCCATACTTTTAAATAGTTAATTTTTTTTTTTATTTGGACCAAAAATATTAATTCCTGGTGTTTTTAACAGGAAGAATGCTCCATTTGAATTTTTGGATCTTGTAATAACTAGAGTATTTTAAATTAAGTATTCCAATGAATTCCATTAGTTTCGGATTTAAACAGTGTGCTGTGAGGACGTGATCTAAATTAATTATAAATTCGCTGGATACTCATTTTTACTATTTTTAAATAAATGTATTGTCGTTTATGTGTTTTTTTTTTATTGAAAAATTTACTAATTATTCAGAACAGTTTAGTAGTTAATTTCAAGTTTAACCTGCGCACAATATGTTCCATGTGCACAGTACTTGTTCCATATGCTCAGTACATGTGCCACATGCGGAATGCATACAATATGCTCAAGGACAATTAATTAAGATCATTAATTTATAAAAAAAAGTAACTTTAACAATACATATGTTATCTTGTTCCCAAATTCTTAGTTCAATTGCTAATATCAAGCATATTGCTCCAGATTGTACGGGTAAATGTGACACAAAATCAGTCAGAAGTTCACTAACACTTTATATTACTATCGAACCTACACTCCTTAAAAATTGTAAACCGCGCGATCTCATTGGTTCTAGCTCTGTCACGTGGATAGAATAAAAATTTCAACTATTTTTGGAACGAGCTAATCTCTGGATCCAGCCCAGACGTTAAACATTTTACGCATGTTGATTTTGGCTAATAGACACTGTTTCATAATGAGTGGACTATGAGTCTCAAAGAATAATTTTATCTATTCATTATTCAGGTTAAATATTATGTGTAAGTATAAATAAATTACTTTAGTGAATACAGTATAATTATTTGAAATTAAAAAAAAAACCTTGACCCCAGTATTGCACTTAATTTTTATCACAAAATGGCGGCAATATATAGTCCACTCACTAGGCAACAGATTACAAAGGCGCGATTTTGTGATAACAAAAGCACGTTCATCCGAATAATTATTTATTAAAATATTATCTTTTATTAGTAACATAGAGGAGATATATACATTAATATATAAATATATATATATCCCCTCAATGATATCTAATAAAAGATAAAAATATTTATAAAAATCGAGTATGCTTTCGAAGAAGCAGCTAAAACTTTTTATGAGATTACAATTTTATGAGATTACAATTTGACTACAGTCGACATCGGCTTGATTCGGTGCTGCCATCTGTGTTTTAGGTGAGTAGTTAAATACTTAGGATATGACTTGTAAGGTTATCTTTAGTTCTGTGTAGATGATGCGAAAGTCATATACTCTACCGCAAGTCATATTCAGCGGGAAATATGAATTTAAAATCCGCTAGAAATGCTTTAGCCTTGTAAGGAATATAGACTGAATGTATCATGCGTATATGGTAGGAATATATTCTCATGATATTGAATCAAGCTAGTGGAATCATTAACTGAGATTTTTTTTTTTTAATTAACCGTTATCTTATGAATAAATTAATAGTATACTAGTAAATTAAAATTTTTTGAAATCGAAACTAACAACGCCCTCTGTTAGATGATGTGAATGCTAAAAAATAAACTATTTATTTTTAAATTGTACATCTATTTCACTCAAATTAAGTTCCTCATTATTAAAACAGATGGCGTATTTTGAGTACTTCATTCAAATAAAGATGGCAGCACGAAATCAAGCTGACAATTGGAGTATTGGCTATATTGGTATAAACCTTGTAACTCTTTTTAAATAAAAAAAATTGAGTCAAATTGTAACCACATAAAAGTTTTAGCCCCTTTCAAAATCTACTCGATTTTTATAAATATTTTTATCTTTTATTAGATATCATTGAGGGGATATATCAATATATAATAATATATATATATACCTCCTCTCCTCCATTACTAATAATAAGCAAAATAATTATAAATATTTATTCAAAAAAAATTAACAAACAGTTCCTAGTTTTATGCCCAACAAGATTACAAATGGCGATTATTTTTTTTATCTTAAGCTTAGAGTCTAAACATATACAACTGATTTCGGCTATCGATCAACAACCTTTGTTCATAAGGCTACAAACACTTGTTCGACATAAAAATGTTTGACTAGACATAAGGAAAACAATAATCTACAAATTACGTATCACCGCTATGATATTGTTGACTTAGGAACTTAACAATGTCATGGTTATTTCTTGACCTAATACGATTACATATCACTAGGTTATGTAACTTATCTATAATTGGACAGGTTCAAATATATGATAATAATAACACAAACAGACCAGAGAACAGATATGAAGATTATAAGTAAGATGTCGTGGCTTGGTGATAACCTAAAAAAAATAACCGACTGTTAGGAACAGATTTAAATGTTTCTTATAATTATGGGAATATTTTGCACTAACTAGGGTACTAACCGATCAATGTGTCGTAGCATGCAGTGGCGTAGTTTCAGATCATTGGCTTGGCTACTGCTAAATTTCTTCCTGAAAGCAAAATATCTCATTAGAATTCTTACGCCTGGAAAAACACTCAGTAGCATTTGACGTCAATTAGACAACATAAAAACTTACTCAGAACACAAAGGCATTTCTTCTTTTCTCGGCGAAGCGGTTGCACAATAATTCCCCCCGGGTCCACTGGAATGAATTTCTCCGCTGAAAATTTATATCCTGGCACTGTGGTCATCTAAGGGCAATACGGCGTCGTACAGGTGAGCGCCTCTCACTTTTCTGAAATGAAATCCAAGTAAATATCTCTTTCTTTTCTAGCTAATTACAAATACAATCACACTTACTCGTGGGGCACTTTTTGGAACACATAGACACAGCCATTTTCCGTTTTACGTCGGATCAGCTTAGCAGGTATGTTGTTGACCTCTAAAATGTACGTCAAGGCTCCAGGATTCTTGATGATTTTCTCCACCAAGCGAAGCACAAGACCTTCTATCCCTTGGATTGGCCATTCGTAAGGGATGTGGATGTTATGCTTCAATTCTACATAAGCAATTTCAGCGTATTCCACCTCCATTTCAATTCTAAGCTCAATCCGAGGAAGAAACAGGTGGCACGATGGTTCCAGACAAACTGACGTCGTTGATATAAGGCTGGGTCGACATTTTGAGCTTTCAGTTAGCTTGTGGGTGCTCATAATCGCGTCAAAGTGCTGACAAACATGATTACTTAGTCGCAGGTGTTTGCAAAAAGAAAACAGACGTCATGTTTACGTTTCTGTCAATATCCAGAAATAAAAAAACCTTTATAGGGGTTTAAAATTTAATTCTCACAAGTAATCTTTAACAAAATTAATTGGTAAGATAATAATACTCCGAAAACATGATGTTAAATACTGCGCGATGTAAAAACTCATACAACCAAAGCCAATTAATATAAAAAACATAAACGTGATAACAACTAATATCGTTCCAGCCATAGAATACGCCTGTGAATTTGCTGAACAAAGACCCCCTTTGATTTTTGGCTCATCTGGTTCGACGTCCACTCTGCAACAACACCTGAATATATTTTCTGATACTAAACCGACTGATTTGTTTTTTAACGAATACACTTACACTTCGACACGCATTTTAGTTTTCTAAAGTAAACAAGCGACTGTTAGTGCCCAAAAGAACCCGAATAATGGTATGATAGCGCCAATTAGTATCAGTTTTATAGGGAGTATTGTTTATCCTATACCACGCACATTTATCGTGATTCATATACTGGGTCACAAAGACGACCACCAGAAACAAGATAACGACTAATTTTTTTTGTATGCAAGTAGCATACAAAAATCTTTACAAGCCTGAAGGGGAGGTGTGACACAAGTTAAAAGTATGATCCAAAAATAACCAAAATGATGATTCTTTGGCCCAAATCCAAGGCACTAAAATCAATAAATTGTGTATTTTATAGCCTTTGCTTTGGTGCGATTAGCAAATATAGTGAGTTCTGACCTTTAGCTACCATCTAAAGATCTTAGTTTATTCACCTGGGTTTACTACGCACATTCTCCTTATCAATCACATTGACGTCAACCGCTTAAGACAACAAAGATCGTAGGTCATTAGTTCATTGCTCGTTGAGATAGATCAGTTACACACTTACACTTTTTTGTTATCAGAGCTAATTAGCGAAAACTGTAAACAACTAGATTAACAGTTTTGAAAAAGTCAATGGCCTGGCAAGCGTGTATTATGCCACGCGTAGTAACCTCGAGTTACCGAGGGCTTGAATGAATCGACGTAAGCAGGTTGTAAAATAGAAAGAAAATGTGCCAAGTTTTATCAGCACACATGTGCTCGGTATTAGCCGAATTATAGAGTGACACATATTTGTTCTAAAATACAGTTTGAGACAGAATGACTTAATGCCAGTTGTATTTTATTCTAAATATGTCTCCGAGCCAGTCATTGTTAATACCATATATATTTTGTTCCAGCAACATTTTGTACCAGACTTATATTGGGTCAGTTATGGTTTGATACATATGTAGTTAAATAAATATGTCATGAGAAACCTTTTGACAAAATATAAGTCTGGTACAAAATGTTGCTGGAACAAAATATATTTGGTATTAAAAATGACTGGCTCGGAGACATATTTAGAATAAAATACAACTGGCATTGACATTCTGTCTCAAACTGTATTTTAGGAAAAATATGTGTTACTCGAATTATATAATCGTTGTTATTGCTTATTAATCAGTGCAGCTCTTTTGATCCCGGACGGAATACTACGTGCAAACACATCCATTAAGCTTGACACTGGACCTCGATATCAGGCAGTAAGTCTTAAATGCTTGCAATAGTATTCAGATGATAAAAACATGATCACGTTGGCGATTCGTGCTTCTGTCCAGCTGTTACATATTAATTGTAATTTAGGTGAAATTCTCTGGTAAAGGATTGAAATTCTCTGGTTATAAAAAAGTCTAGTCAATAAGTTTTCTGCATTATCAAACGTAAAAGTAAATTCTGCTACTTTAAATGCTATTTCGTCTTGGCGGAAGCTGTTGTTTATCTTCTGGATCTTTGAAAGTTAAATTTGGAAGCGATTTTCCTCTTAATTTTTCGGGTCGACGTGGAACTCTGGAACAATATTTAGTTTTATAACAAAACAGAAAAGATTGAGGTTTATCAATATATTTTAAGTATACAATATTTGTACTTACGTCCCTTTACTGCAACAGCCGCAGAAAGCATATAATCTCTTGCGCATTATGTTGAAAATAAATAACTTTAGTAGGAAATTTTGAAAAAATAAACTATATTTTCACAACACCCACGTCCTGTAGATCGATTTATTTGAAACTGAACTAATATTATAGTGTTACCTACCAGGATAAATTGTTGATAAGGAAAAATTGTACTTACAGTAAGGTATTAAAAATGAACAATGCGGTTTTACCGAAGGGGTATCAACTAATCATTATTTTTCCCGCTGTTATTAATAGTATGTTAACTTGTTATTATTACAACTCTCGCATAATTAGCACGGCAATTTATCAAAACTCATTATGAGCCGAATAAAGTTCATTTTGGACTACAATGTTAATCAAACTGATCTTAGTTTATAAGAAACAATAAATAAATATACCTAGAAACTTACAAATTCTATTTTGTTCAGTATTTTTATTCAGTATTAAGAAAGCTTTCAGAAATTGGTATCAATGAACCCATAAATCTTCAAAAATTCGTTCTTAATCAACAATTGATACCTTTATAAAATTCATTTATTAGTAACTCTTATAATATCTCTAAGTCCTAACTTTCGACTTTGGTACTTTACCTGTTGATACTGAATTATCTAAACTTTAGTTTATAGATGACACTGCTTTACGTTTAACAGCAACTCTTGGTGTGTCAATTAAAAGTGCAGGTACTTACTTCTTGCGATTGCGACAGATCAAATACAGTTGGGATTGCTCCAAGAGCAAGCACTGTACGAAAGCCAGTGTTATCAATTAAGTGAGCTTCAAAATGTTTAGAACACAGCACACTAGCAGATGTGGGCTGCCAGATCGGTCTCTTCATTTTAGACAGCCACGCATTTTTCATCTTCTCATTTTTTGGAAAGCTGCAAAATAGTTATCGCAACATCCACATTTTAACATAATTTATATTTGTAGCAAATTGAACTAAATGCGGCCCCTCAAAAGTATGCAAGTACGTAGAACGTCAAACACGATCGGAGTTCAAATAAAAATTTAAATATTTTGATGTTATTCATTAAAAGAAAAGGTTGAAAGCCGACATTTACGAGATTGCAACATAAGTCAGTCATTGAGACCTTCAAATTAATCGATAGTTACCTAGAAAGAACACGATAGTGAAAAGTATTGAAACGTATTAAAATATGCTCAACAAACTTACCGATGAAAAGTAATTTCAGGTGTTTTCCTGTAAGTAGCGTTGCCGCACAGAGGCGCACAACACTTCACCATTTTATTTAAGTCTTTGTAATAAATTAATCACACGGATTCACTAAAACAAAAGGAACAATACCGCACGACGCTTATTTGTTTACATTCGGTTGACGCCATATGTCACTTACTTTGTTGCTTAACAAAATGGCGACTGCCTCACCTAGAATTTTGCTTATGTGTGTGTCAATGTTGCAACAGTAAAAAGGGAAGAGATGGAATAATTTCAGATTCGTTTGAGAAAAAGAAATGGGGGTATTAGTTATTCTTATCTATGTGTACGTGAAAATTATGTTGAGTCTGCTTCCCTTTTTATACGTCTGTGGTTGTTTATTTGTCGAGTAGTTTTTGAAAAATTAGTTTGGGCAAATACTGACCATTCAAACTAATGTTTACTATGCATGATACCAAAACTCAACTGCTATTTATACCCTTCGACTGATGTCATAACCTCAAAAACTAGAATTTCGGTTCCCAAAAAAGACCTGAACTCATTTTCTATAGCAACATTTTAAGGAGTTCAAAATTTTAGCTAAAGAAGTGCGTAATTTTTTTTATTTTGTGAAAGATATGGGCAGTGTATTGAATCTGCTCGAATATTCTTTTGATGATTGAGTGGATTATAGGATCAAAAATAAAAATGAAATTTTGTAATGGCATATTCAAAGTTTATTCAACTTAAATGGCTTTCTTAAATAATAGTGTACTATTAACAAAATAAATTCATACAAATCGTCAAAAAAATCAAATAATTAACGAGATAATTCTTACAGACTATGATTATAAAAGTATCAAAACTCACTGAACCTCATAAATGCTTTCAACTGCCTTCTTACCCAATTTTAACATAAAGATCACATTTGAATACTAACGCTGGTGATTGAGTCATCCTTCGTAATAGCGGTTTACATAAAGTGGAAAGCTTTGGTCAAAATCATGGACAAAATATTAGAGAATTTGACCTACTCTCACAAACAACGATACGTTTTAGTACTATAGCAATATTCTTGTTGCTATCAACAAACAAGAATTTATTGCAATGTGTGACTTATTGATCCTCACATACCATTGTGTCCTATGCTTAGGAACTTATCGATAAAGAGGAATTCGATAAGCTATTAAAAATCGAATCCAAAAAGCATTAATGCAACATTTTTGAATACTAATGATGGTTTCTAGTAACTTCGACGAGAACAAAGGGTGGGAACTGCATCAAAATACAACCTACTAACTCGAATATGCTATTGATTTATGTTAATGATGACTTATCGTTCGAAAGGAATTCGATAAATCGATTGAGTTACCGCGAAAGGATCAAAACGGCTTTGTTGAATAGTAATTAGTGTTTCTGGTAACTCAGCGAATAACAAAAATGAAAAATAGTATACATTTTTTGATACCTCGGCTATTTAGTAGAGTATCGCCGTTGGTTACAAGTTCGCCTTATTTTCTGCTAGTTAAAGTACTAGATGCCATTCGAGAATAACTAAATGGCCGCAACTACTCTTACGTAAGCGTGCACGGGAACCTATGCTATTATCCTATACTATACTGCGAAGTTAATCACGATGCTATAGTATCGTATAGGATAGTAGAATCGTATAGGATAGTAGAACGCCTACTTGAGAATAGCCATATCTTCAATAGATATAGTTTAATAAAGACATGAAAAATCATAATATATTTCATTAACAAATGACATTCATAATTCGCCTATCAGAAAAATAAAACAACATTGTTGTGTACAAAGGTTTAATTTTTTAATCATAAACTTAAAAACTAAATTTTATTTTAACTTATAAACTAAATCTTATAATCAATAGAATATAGTATGCTTAATTTTAATGGAAAAAAAATCATTTCGAACCGGTCCCGTAGCCGTGTGGTATAGCGCAAGACTTGGGACCGGGAGGCGTGGGTTCGAGCCCCGGTGACGGCTGAGGGAATATTTGATTTTTTCAGCGGTCTCCGTGACTCGAGCTCTACGCCGGCTATGCAGACTTGGGTTTTCGGTGGTTTCCTATTTAAGTCACTGTGCCTCGGCACAGGCAAATGCGTACAGTTTCTCAAAGTCGGGCCACCGCCGCATACCAGACCTACGTACAGATGGCAACATTTCTGTAGGACAGATGAATATCTGTATTTCGCTGGTATTAAAAATAAATAAATTCATAGTTAAAGTTAATTTAAAAGAACATACGAAACAAATTCTTCAGTTATTCTCTTCAGTCGCGCTTCTGCATCATACAAATTATTTTCTTTCCTCTTCACAGCTTGTAAGTCTTGGGAAGTTAATCCCAACCCCGAATAGAGATTGTTGTACATGAAAGTAAGTTGCTCATACAACTTGATCAGCTTCATCTTGTACGAGGTAACTTTCGTCAACCACTTTATTTCCTTTGTCTGCCGGATAAAATCACTTTTGCCTTCTTTTTGTAACTGGGTATTTACTTCATTCGCCGCGAGAAAGGGTCTTGTCAATTGCACGATGCGATTAAATGACTGATGGAAGATGTTGAATGTAATAATAAACTCTTTCAGGTGTCTTGCTGATGGATCATTAAGATGGAAAATCAATCCGTCTGCGTTATTACTCTGTTGCATGGTGCATCCTGGAATCGAATTAGCCAGTGGCCCATCCAGTCCAGGCGTTATTATATAGATGTCCTCGGCTTTTGCTGTAGTCAGGTACCTGTTTCTGGCTTGCGATGTTGAAGATCTGTCGACATAAGGAGCGCCTGGAGCAGATGTTTTGTTGTTTTTTGCTTGGTTCGATGAGTCTTTAACGGGTGATGTGTTGATGTCTTGAAATAAGGGACTAATAATAGCGATGAACACCACTAATGTAGCCATATTGAACGACATGGTTCCTTTACTCTCCAAATTGTTATGGGGCTGGTACGATTGACCGAGTCTTATATATCCTAGATTTTTATTTTCGAATGCGTATCGCAGTTGTGGTATTTGAAACAGTACCCTTATTATACTCGAAGAGCAGGATCAGAGCAGCTTTGTTTAGTTGAAATTAATGTTTCCAGTAAGTAATAACACCAGCCAATAGTACGCAAAATGAAACCGCAACTTCATACCTCCTCCGATAACGCGTATAATTAGTCTGAGAATTGACTGTTGAAAGGTGACCCCTTTTCCGCTGCCTAATTGACTACACACCATTCATGCGTACCTAAACGTCGCACGATGAGCTCATAGGTGACCCTTTGTTGATAA
Organism: Aproaerema taeniolella; assembly: GCA_949987775.1. Lineage (NCBI taxonomy): Eukaryota > Metazoa > Arthropoda > Insecta > Lepidoptera > Gelechiidae > Aproaerema > Aproaerema taeniolella. The sequence goes on from OX465270.1 coordinate 5,834,380, forward strand.
GTATAAGTATAATGCTACCTTTGTTTGCTCCATTTCCATGAAATACCAACGGAGCACGGGAACGAGTTTTAGTAGGTATAACTTCAAGGACTGTGAACAATACGCAGTCTTAATGGCATATAGACCATAATAATTCTCAGTTAAGTTTTAAATGAAAGGGTTTCATATTCTTAGAACTGAGGATAAAAGTCTATTTACAGTCTGTCTTAGGAATCCTTAAAAGTACAATAGAGTTTAGGTATCTATAAAAATAATTCTTAGTCGTTATAGAAAATTCATAAAGTCAGATCTATTTAGAATTCTAAATCGATCGAGTGAGCAGTATTTACATCCGAATGTGCAATATCTGTCGAAAATTTGTCTTGATATTTAAAATTTATGTAACATGTACTTATTTATTCAACGGTTGTCTTTGTTCAGCCAGGAGAGAATGAAGTACATCTCTAGTATGTTATAGTACTCACAGCCATTTAATCTAAACTCTACCAGAATCATATCATTGCATAGTCACTTCAATTATATAAAGGACCTGTCAATTTTTATTAATCAAAATTAAACGACATTGAATTAGATAGCAATTTTAAATATGAAATTTCTTGCTGTAATATAACTAAAACAAAAATTTTTTGATGGTTATAATTTTAAGATCCTGCCAAAGGGCACCAGTGAACCTGGGACCGGTAGTTAGGATGGGCGTCACGAGGGTTAACAATCTCACGATTATTGGCTGTTCGTAAAGTGATTTTGCTATGTGAAGACATATAACTATCTCTGAACATCAAAAAGCGTGTTTTTTTAGTTTTTTTAAATTATATTTATTTTTCACTTTTTAGTTCGATTTATTTTCAATAAAAAGCGTGGTTAAAAAAAAATAAAAACGTGTTAAGAATCAGGGTTAGATTCTGGAGAGGGAGCCTGAGAAACGGCTACCACATCCAAGGAAGACAGCAGGCGAGTTACAAACATACAAACAAGCAAACATACAAATTACGAAGGCTGCGGCCGGAGGTTGCAAAAAAAACCGGCCAAGAGCGTGTCGGGCCACGCGGATTGTAGGGTTCCGTAGCAGCATGGTTCAAATATGCAGCTGGCTTCTTAATTCTACAAGCATATTGTCATAGTTGATGTTAAAATCCCCAAATACTATACTTAGTATCATAAACAAATGTATTAAAAAGTTTGGCCTAAATATAATAGAATGGAAGTGGTTAATGCGCGAGCGAAGCGAGCGCGATTTTTTTTTTTTGCAACAATTTTATTGTAAGGAATAATATAATAATATCAAGCTAAGCAGGTGTATATTTTTAATGTCGTTTTCGTAATTAGCACCCACAAAAACCTATTAAACGACACCTGAAATGTCAATATGTTACAGCTTGGCTTTCGGCTCGCCTCACTTTTAGCGTGGAACCTTATATGGCAGCCATTTTGGATAAGGGTACACTTCATCATAAATGCTACCCTCGTGAATTATTCCACATTTTTTTTCATTATAAAAATTAATGTTTCCCAAACGGATTACTGAATTAGTGAATTGGTAGTTTTGGCCTAAATATAACAGAATGGAAATATTTAATGTGCGAGCGAAGCGAGCGCGAATTTTTTTTTTGCGATAATATTAATTTTAGGAATAATATCGAGCTGCTGCTAAAGCAGGTCGCGTGGTAATCGTGTATAATTTTTATGTAATTTTCGTAATAAGCACCCCCAAAAACCTATTTAACGACACCTAAAATGTCAATATGATACAGTTTGGCTTTCGACCTCCCCTCACTTTTAGCGTGGAACCTTGTAAACATGTTCTTATTAATCCCAAAAACGTTTGGTCGACTATTACTCGCAAACTTGAAGGGCCAACTTATGTGTGATAGTTTTTCTTTTAATTTCGTTGTATATTCTATAACCGTGAATTTTTTCACATTTTTAGAAACAACCGTTTAGCTGGTAGTGTCCCCCCCGGAAACTTGTTTTTAACAAAAAATTTCACTTTAAAAATATTTTTTTCTCAAACGGAGTGCTGAATCGAAAAACGTTCTTAGTAAACCCCTTTATATTTTAAAAATCTATCCTACTCGTATGACATTCAATTCGATGGTATCGGCGAGAAAAAAAAAACCATCGCCCTTTCACGTGTATGGGAAACACCCGAAAAAATGTTTTTTCCAAAATTTTATATTTTAGATCTGTCGGTGCAATCAATATCTATGACCATGACAAATTTCAGCTCTGTAGTACCAAGGATCTTACATTAGTAAATATATTCTTATTAATCCCAACAGTGTTTGGCACTTGGTCGACTATTACTCGCAAACTTGAAGGACCAAGTTATGTGTGATAGTTTTCCTTTTAATTTCGTTATATATTCTATCAACGTGAATTTTTCCACATTTTAAGAAACAACCGTTTAGCAGGTAGAGGGGGGGGACACTTGTGTTTGACAAAAATTTTCACTTTAAAAATTTATATTTCGTAAACGGAGTGCTGAATCGAAAAACGTTCTTAGTAAACCCCTTCTATCTTTTAATATGCTATCCTATGACACCCCATTCAAAAATATTGGCGAGAAAAAAAAAATTCATCGCCCTTTCACGTCTATGGGAGACACCCGAAAAAAATTTTTTTTCTAAAATTTTACTCTACAGTTCTATTGGCGTGATTCATATGTATAATCATGCTAATTTTCAGCTCTGTAGTACCAAGGGTTTCTTAGGAAACCCGCGGACAGACGGACAGACGGACAGACGGACATGGCGAAACTATTAGGGTTCGTAGATTACTACGGAACCCTAAAAACCAAAATTGTTTTAACTAATTTAATAAAAAAAGGAAATTACAAATTAATTATTTTAACAACTGAAAGTGCTCAATGTTGGAAACACAATGGAATGCTTAATTCTAGTGTTGAGTGCCTTTCCGGGAAACGTGCGGGGGTCCGATGTCGGTCGCGCGTCATAGTCGGTCACGTTGCGCTGAGGCTGCACCGTGTGCCGTGTGCAATGTTGTAGGCAACATCGAGGGCATGCTGCGTCGGCACCTTTTATGTAGCGTGTTGCTATGACACCTCCCCTCTCAGATCGGCGACTATTTGGAGACTATGGTCGAAAATAGCGTCGACCTAGGAACTGGTTCCCGTCTTCTTTCAGGGATTTCGGCGTAGTCTGCTCTAGGGATTCTCACTTCAGCTCTCACTTCTTGAAGTGTCACATCGTTGGATTTCTTTTCTAACTCTCTCTTTATTCGTTGATTACGTAGAACAACTCCAATGGAAAATATTAGAGCGGTAGATATTATAATGTATATCGGTATAGTGGTGTGGTATATTGCATTACTGTTTCCTAAGTCATTAATTGTTAAAGGATGTTGCAAACTTATCTTCATGTTACTAAGATGTAGGTTCTTCAGATCTATTGAATTTAATTTAATAAATTTCGAGGATGTATTACGATTCTGTTCTTTTATTTCGGGTAGGTCGAGTATTTTTAAGATTTGACCTCTTACTCTGTCGTGGCTATTTGTTAGGGTGAACTCTGCAGTTTGGAGGAGACATCCTTGTGGTATAGTGGCTAGGTAGCTACCTTGTATCATCTTATGCTGGATCTGTGAACACGACAGGCTAACTTTGGTTATTTCAGGGAAAGTAGCTATATAGTGTTTCTCGTCAAGTTGCTCCATTGCTGCAGTAGACAGGGTGACCTTGGTGAACTGGCAGGATGTGTCGATTCGTTGCTCGGAGATGAGATGCTGGATGCAGTTAGAGTGTTCTCTAAAGCGGTGGTTTGGTTGATCGTTACAGAGATGCCATTTTCCAGACTTCGGGCATTCTGCCTCCATGTACATAAAATCTTTGTCGTGGATTGCTATGAAAGGATGGGTAGGCAAAAGGATTTCGTTGTTTTTATTAGGAGCAAGGCAAAGTCGATATAGGAGGTAGGATTCAGGATAGACAATCGGGACCTTATATACTAGAAGTAATCCGTAGTAATCTACGAACCCTAATAGTTTCGCCATGTCCGTCTGTCCGTCTGTCCGTCTGTCCGCGGGTTTCTCATTACCATATAGATTTCTTAGTTTGCTAATCATGCTTTTATAGGTTTTAAAATCTAACATAGAATTATGTGTAGTTTTAGTACGTATGAATGTCAAAAGATTTTCTAAGTTTGTTAGTTCCTCGGATAGGTTATCTATATTGTCTGCTAAAATAATAAAAATCTGTGCTAAATGGGCATATTTAACTAAACTGGTTTCATGTGAAACATCGCTCTCTAGGATGGTATTTATGATAGATTCCAATTTACCTTGGTTTTGAACTAGTTTAACTATTACATCTGAATTTTGCGACACCCACTGCTTATTCGTACTTATCTGACTATTGATTTCGTTAACTATTTTATTCTCGTTTTGCTGAAGGTTTCTAATAGCATCATCGTATCGTATGGCATCAGTGTGGTCCAGGTTTCCGGAAATGCTTTTTATTACCGATCCTAGACCATCGATGAGGCCTCTTTTAGCACGGTTAGGCTCCAAAGTCTCAAGTTGTTCTGAAATTCTATTTAATTTACTCTCAAGGTATTCTACGTGTGGTTCGTATAAAGATAGAGTTTTATTATTTAGTTGGGGTGAGAGTGAGCTTAGTTGTGCTTTGGTTAGTTCTACGTCTGAACGAATTTTCTCTAAACTGACAGTCTGTATGAAGGAGTGGTAATGGGAAATGATTTTTGTAGGGCCTAAGTTATAAGGCAATATACCCGGTCCGCTGTCCAAGCTATCAAGAGTAACTTCATCCGCTTGTACTATCTTCAGGAGGGGTAGCAACATCAGTGTCCTGTAACAACCGGTTGCTATTAGGGACGCGTTTTAAACGTGACTTAGCTACGGGGCTACGCTTCCTTTTTGTATAAATGTGGATGGGTAGGTCTGCGAGTACTTTATCCTTGGTGTAACGGGGAGCTAGTTTTTGCCTACTAGCTGCGGGGTTTTTTATAAAGATCTGTTGATCGGGGGCATAGCTAATTTCGGGTTCACGATTTTTATTAATGTTTTCAGTTATTTCTGTGCGGCGATGAAGGGATGTTTCGTTAAGAATATTGAACACCCGGATCATTTTGTTACGGTGGTCTTGAATGTACTGTTGCAGTAAATGCTCTGACATGTCAATATCTAGAGGGTCACGCGGGTCTAAGTGTCCCGTGATTATGTCTATGGGCCTGCATTTAGTGAAACTGTGTATAGAGCTGTTGTATCCCAATACTGCATAGGGCATGAGGTTAACTACGGGCTCCCCCTTTTGTTCTAATTTTAGTATGCGCAGATGCTCAAGAAGAGTCGAATGCAAGCGCTCAACCATGCCATTTTCGTTAGGAGTATAGGCTAAAATCTTGTGATGTTGAATTTTATGAAGTCTGACAAATTCCAGGAACAACTGGTTAGTGAACTCGGGTCCTCTATCGGTCACTATGGAAATTGGGACACCATGGTGGGTGCAGAATACTAATAAGGCTTGAACTACACTTACAGCGGTGGCATCACGTAAGTAGTAAGCCTGGGCATATTTGGAAAATGCATCAATAATGGTGAGATACTTCTGAGTCTCGACGCTTAGGAGATCTAAATGGACTACTTGAAATGGTTTACTGGGGGGTGGAACTATGTGAAATTGTTGTTTGATAGGGTTACGATCATATTTGGCCTATCCACAAATGTTACACTCATTGATGTATTTGGTGATGCTTTCCTTCATTTTTGGCCAATAGTATTTGCGGGATAGTGCAAGGTAATTTTCGTTGATTCCACGGTGGTTAGTCTTACCTTCATGGTAATTCCTAATAATTTCCTGCTGCTTTAAATAATCTTTTACATTTTCGAGTTCAACTTTTGTAAGTATTAAGTTCATAGCGGAGTTCTTGAAATTTTTCTGAATTATAGGAATAATTGAGTACATTTCTAAAGGTGGATTTATTAGTATACCTGTCCTGACTTTAGGGTTAACGTATTCCTTGATAGCGCTCACAACGTCTTGCTCGAGATTCGACCTACATAGTTGTATGCTAGTCTTAGTGTGGGTTTCAAAAGGCTTAGAGACAATCGGCCGACCTTTAATGTCACCGACCACGGTGAAAACAATCTGACGATGGAATACATTTAGGGGGTCGTCGGATATGGATACTTCTAGAATTGGATTTTCAGCATCGGTGTGAGCTGTAGCTGTCCTGGAGTTGGAAATGGAAGGTGGTGCCTTGGAGGGATTCGCCACCATAGAGCTTGTTTCCTCATTATGGATTTCTACCCTTGATAGGGCATCGGCATTACTATTGAGTTTGCCAGGTTTGTGGATAATAGTATAGTCGTACTCACTGAGCTTAAGCCTCCAGCGTGTTAGGCGGGAATTGGGCTCCTTCGTGTTCATTAGCCATTGCAAAGGGCGGTGGTCGGTTATAATTTTGAATTTGCGGCCAAAAAGATATGGACGGAAATATTTGGTTGCCCAGACGATGGCCAATAATTCCTTCTCAGTTGTACTATAGTTTATTTCACTACTGTTAAGGGTGCGTGAAGCATAGGCTATAGGCTTATCAGAGCCTGAAGGTCCTTGGGATAGCACTGCTCCGATGGCTAGGTTTGAAGCATCGGTAGTAAGAGTAAATTCCTTTGTGAAATCTGGGTATTGGAGGATAGGGTCGTTAACTAACAGGGTCTTACATTTTTCGAAACATTCTATATAATTTTGGTCCAAAGTAATTTTTGATCCCTTTTTCAAGCACTGAGTTATTGGTTTGGTAATTTTAGCAAACTGGGGAATAAATTTTCTGTAATATCCTAGAAGCCCTAAGAACCTTTTAATTTCTGTCGTTGTTTTAGGCAATGGGTAATTTTTTATAGCTGATATTTTGTCGGGATTAGGTTTTATTCCGTCCTTGCTAATGATGTGTCCCAAGTAGGCTGTTTCTAACTTAAGAAACTCTGATTTATCCATCTGGATTTTGAAATTTGACTCCCTAAGTTTTTGGAAAACTCTCTCCAGATTAACTATGTGCTCTTGAAGAGAGGTGCTGAACACTATGATGTCATCAAGATAGACAAGACATATTGTGTTCTGCAGCTCTCTAAGCACGTTATCCATTACTCTTTGGAATGTAGATGGACTATTTTTGAGGCCCATGGGCATTCTCAAAAATTCAAAATGCCCATGCTCTACATTAAATGCTGTTTTCGGGATATCCTCCTTATTCATTTCTACCTGGTAAAACCCACTGGCCAAATCGAGAGTTGTAAAATAGTGACAGTTTCCTAATTTGTCCAGGGCATCGGATATATTTGGGATCCGATACTTATCATCCAAAGTCTTTTCATTGAGTTTCCTGAAATCTACCACAAGGCGCCATTTGGTTTTTCCAGATGCGTCAGCTTTCTTGGGGACTACCCAGATGGGGGAACTCCAAGCTGAGTTAGAGGGTCTGATTATATTTTGCTCAAGCATTTTACCTATTTGTTCCTGAACTTCCTGTCTGTGAATGAATGGGTACCTATAACTTTTGGTGTACACGGGAATTTCATCTTTGGTCTTAATAGAGTGTTTTATTTGATTAGTGAAGGTTAATGGCTCACCATCGATGTAAAATACATCGGCATATTGCGCACAAAGTGATTCTAAGTTAGCTTTTTCTTCGGGATTTAAGTGGTCTGTTCTTAAACGTGAAAGTACTTGTTTGGCACGTGAGGTGTTTGGCATGGAATGCTTGATTTCAGTTTTATGAATCTCTGCGCGTACCGCACTGTCCATGGAAAAGATGACGTCATTGCGACTAGGATTGTATATCTCAACAATACCCCTATTTTGTTTAACGCTAGTTAGACACTCCCTGATAATGCAATTGGACATTGTCTGCTCCTCAACCAAGGCCTCACCGTCGTGCACATTTATCGGCACTCTTATTAGCTTAGAAGTTTCAGCTGGAATTATTTCTTCATAAAGGTTGGCATTACGAGAATCATACACTTTAAGTGGGTTGACTGCATTGGTGGTAGTAAGGAGTTTATTCTTGTAGTCGATAGTAGCATCCCACTTCTCTAACAGATCTGAACCTATAAGGCCATCAAAATATTCGTGGAAGTTATAGACGAAGAAAGTCACATCGCTTGGGTCGTTAAACTCAGGGAAGTTGGGAAGAGTGATAGAAGAGTCACTTTTGACGGTAGCGTGAACGTTACAGACCTCAAACGGGGAGTAGTTTAATGAAACGTCGCTGTAATATCTTTCAATCGTTTGGGGCTGAGGAATGACTGATTTGCTCCAGTATCTATTAAAAGCTTTAGGGGTGGAGAAGTTATTTGAATGTATGGGAGCTGTCGTTGGGTCTGTAGATTTATCTCTATTTTGATTTTTGTGATTTCGGATCTTTCTGAAAATCCTGTTCAGCCTGAGCTGGTTGAGTTTCTTGCTGGCTGGGAGCACCCGAATAAGATGGTTGAAAATCTTCAGGATACTCGATGCAGTACTGCTGCTGATCCTCTACAGGGGCGTATTCAGGATACTCGTAAGTATCATAGTAAGAATAATCGGGATAGTAATCCTCATAGGCAGGTTCATAGGAGTAAAAATCATTGAAATTTACTTCCCGGGTTTTGAAATAATTACTTGGGGGTGGATTCCCGGCCTTTCTCCAATCATGACCCGCATTAAAAGGAGTGGGGGGTAAATTTTTTGTGGTGTAATGACTCACACCGCTCATAGGGCGTGGCCTTTGAGGTGCCCCAAAGGACATCTGTTGATTGCGAGGAGGAAATCTAAAAGCATTTTGCTGGGGGTTGTAATTCGAGGGTGGCGCGCGGAACATTTGTTGCGTTCGCGAAGGGCCAGCCTGAGCTTGACCGAAGCTGGGCTTCCAAATAGGTCCTTGCTGAGGATACTGGGGACGAGAGGGTCCCGGCATGTTGAAGCGAATAGGCTTGGGTGCCTCAGCGTAGGGGGTGTGTGGCCCTAGCTTGTAACCTTGGGCAGTATTAGGGGGTGTTTGGAACTGAAAAGATGACTTCTTGTCGGGTAGCTGACTATTCCTTTGCTGTAAGTACATTGTATTCGTTTCTTCATGAACGAATTCCAATGCCTTTTCTATCGTCTCAGGGCGCATGCAACGAATACGCGCACCTAGAGGGTCCCTAAGTCCGCGTAAGTATGCCTGTAAGGTCAACTTTTTGTAAAGCTCACGCTTAGCTGTAATGGTTGTCTCTACGTTCTCGTGCAAGGTTACGTAAGTCATAATAGTGCTGAAAATATTTTGACATTTCTCAAAAAGTTCCTGGGGAGAACTTGATCCTTGAGTCAAAAGTGCCAAGTCGTTATACAAAGCGGTCTCATCTCTTTGGTCGGAGAAATTATTTATCAAAGCAGCTCGCACACCCTGCCATGTTTCTGGGGTGCCATTCGAATTGATAAGGCGGGCTGCCGACCCCACAACTTTATTCAACAAAGCAAGGTTATTTAAATTATTGTTCGTGCCCTGCATTTCAGTAACTAACCCATCACACAAATGAATGAATCAATGTGTTAACTACACATTTGGATTGCCATCGAAATCAGGCAACAGCCTGAGGGCCTTGTTAATTTTGTCAAATTCGGCCATCGTGTTTTCACTATCTCTACTACTGCTGTCTAAATCTCTATTTCGGTCTAGCGCTCGCGATCTACTACTAACTATCCTAGATCTCCCGGATTGTCTTGGAAAGAAAATCTTGGAAGGTTTAAATTAAAGTCAAGGAAATAAGATTAGGAGTAAGCAACCACTAAAAGAATTTAATGTACTTACATGAACATAATTCTGGCTTCTCTGCGTTATCAATGTCTGGATACCTCGACTGCAGCTCGACGTAGATTCAGGATACTCTGGACGCGACTAGAAAGCCACTCGGAAGGCTCGACGAATTTCGGAAATCTTCTTTCAAATTTTTCGCGAACCGACCGCGAGTATCCTACCGACTGCGCCAATTACGAAGGCTGCGGCCGGAGGTTGCAAAAAAAAACCAAAATTGTTTTAACTAATTTAATAAAAAAAGGAAATTACAAATTAATTATTTTAACAACCGAAAGTGCTCAATGTTGGAAACACAATGGAATGCTTAATTCTAGTGTTGAGTGCCTTTCCGGGAAACGTGCGGGGGTCCGATGTCGGTCGCGCGTCATAGTCGGTCACGTTGCGCTGAGGCTGCACCGTGTGCCGTGTGCAATGTTGTAGGCAACATCGAGGGCATGCTGCGTCGGCACCTTTTATGTAGCGTGTTGCTATGACATACAGGTGAAGCTAATAAAAGCGTGTTAAAAAGTAAGTATTTATGTTCATAATACTGTTATTTTATTACATATAAAAGGAGTAAGCAGACTATCCTTCTTCATAATTTTACACGCTTCATGATGTGTTAAATTCTATAGATTGTTTATGACATAAAAATACGGCACGCTCTTGCGATGTATTACTAGGTTTCAAAGCAGGTTAATAGTCTTTTTGAGGTAGGCCCAGTTCAACGAACTTGACTATTAATACCATAACGTAACCCTGAATCATCGTTTGTTTATAACGTGAAAATATGATACACTCTTGCTAGGTTCAGTTCAACAGTGTTATAAATGAAATAGTCTTGTTTTTTTCAGAGTACCGTGTTATTATGCATAAAACATGATTTTGGATGCTTACGAGTATTTCGTATTCAGCCAATAATATTTTAGAATTCTTTCAGATGAACACCGTGCAAAACCAAGGATACTTATTGGTGTCATTCGGGGATGATCAGTGCACGGCTTCCAGGCCACTTTATAGTGTCCCAGCGTCGTGGGTTCGATGGTGTGGAATAGACGGCAAAATTCTATTGGCTTACCCACTAGAACCATGGACGATCACCAGAGACCGTGTGAAGCGATATGAAAATCCTCAGCAATGTTGGTGCACCTATTTCGCTAAGATTTGACGGTCCTATAGTGAGTATTAGGATTTATAATTATTGCATGCCTCGTTAGCGCAAACTCATGATAGTCATAATACTCCTATCAAATGTTAAAAATATACTAATGTAAACTACTAAATCCATTAAAAATACTTGTAAATTGATTAATGGAAATATTATGTAAAAAACGTTTTTTATGACTTACGGTGAAGATTTTTAAAGTTTGCCTTTTACTGTAAACATTAAAACTTTACAGAAATTTAATTTTATGACTAGTTTTTTATAAAAAAAAATTTCATCTAGAATTTGTGAATAACTGTACCGCAAATCCTATCTCAATTTGTTATCTTTTTCATAATTAATTTATTTTGGCTGGCAGTTATACAAAAAAAAATCAAATTTTTTGATCAGCCACATACTAAGTTTTTATTTTTTTATTTTTTTGAATAGAGAGATAGAAGAATGGTATTTAAATTTTTCAAAACACCAGATCATTGACGAGATTTCCGAGCACATAAAAAGACTCCGTCGTGAAGGTAAACATATCAATGACTCGCAACTCAAAATCGGTAATACAAAAACAAATCTCCGAATTCTCGACATAGAGCAATGCTGGTGGTTCGCTCGTGAAAATGACACGGTTTTAAATGGTGTTAATTACTATTTTACCGATAATTTACAAGTTGTAATGTTTCCTGAATTTTTTGAAATTTATTCTATACATGAAGAATTTTTTGAAATTTATTATATACAAATCACAATGAGGATGATGAAGGAGTCGAGACTGATATAGAAATTGACTATTGTAATAAAGTGGAAGGGTTGCTTCAGTATGACGTAATATTCCCCAAGGTGTGGCGGGAAAATTTATCCGAAATTCAAATTATAAATGATGTGTTTTACATAATCGCTCAGTATGCGGAAGATCAAAACACGATAAGGAACAGTGTCTTTAAGGTAGCAGGACAAAAAAACTATCTTAAAAATTTGTGATACAAAATTCTGTTGGTGGTTTTGTCTGCCTGACCATGACCAACCGAATATTGAGGACTATATTTTCAGTGGAAATATTTTACAAAACTGTTTCCCGGAGCTAACATCCCTGATTAAAAAAACAAATTGAAAAGTTTGAAAATAACGAAATTTGAATACTTCTGGCTACTTTTAATTCTTTTGAATTCCTTATCTTATGAAGAATTAACATTGTCAATTGTTTTGAATTCTTTTTTTTAATCAGTGATAAAAAAAAATTCGAGAACAAAGAACTAGCGTCTTACAGTGCCTCAGTTGAACCGATATACACAGTATATCTCAGTCCAAAATCACCAATGGCCCATCAGGAAAGCATTCAAATAGTGTGTAGTCCTTTTTGGCTGTTAGAATTTGTGGGTGAGCCAAATGAACAACGGTCAAACTAAATACTATCTCGATTGATGTTTGCTCATTGTATCACGCATTTCAGAAAATTCATGTCTCCTTTGAAATATTTGAAATTCATCAATTAAATCTAGAGCTAGAGCTAAAACATTTTTGAATGCAACACTTAAATGATAAAGTTAGTATTATTATTAGTGTTATTACTATTGATAAATTTAAAGTATTTTTCCAATTAAAAATATTGTTATTTTAGTAACAAGTATTATTATATTTTATATAAATTATAATGTGTAAATACTAAATAATTTTTTTTGCTCTCCTAGCCGAAAGTACGCACTTCCGTGCCGCATTTTACTCAAGAAAGAGCTACTTTTGTGGCCTGCTCTAGCGCATGCGCGCTACGCATATTTTGTGGCCCACCAGCACAGACCCACGCTTTCTTTCATATTTTCGTGGCGCGGCCTCGACGTTGGCTGAGCGGTCCAAAGCATTGGTCCGTTCATACAACTCAGTGGCAAGGCGCGGGTTCGAATCCCCAGCGAGTCGAAAGATTTTTCACATTTCTCACATGCTGATATCTTTCAGTTCTCTGAGGTTCGCTCCAGCGCCGCCTAGGTTAAGGTAACTTCTTAACCAACACAGCTACCTATTCACACATCTACCAACGGCCGAATGGGCAAAGTTCCCAGAGCCTTAAGAATAACTAACTAACTAACTAACTAACTTTCGTGGCGCGGCCGGCCTATACACTCTATACAGCGAGTTTCAACTGTATAACAACAGTCACAACATCGTCTGATGATGTAACATGTCAGCGCATAAACTAACCAAAAAATGACAAATAAATAAAAATAATTCTTAACTAGATTAATGTTAATGAGCTATTTAATAATAATACTGCACGAATAATTCATATGAAAAGTTTAAAAAATAAAATATAAAAGATTTGTAGATTTTATTTACTTTCTTTTATATTTAGACAGCTAGTAAAGTAATGTTTATAAAACAAACCGTGTACCGTGTACTCTACGAGCTTCTAATAATTTGATTTCAATATTTCTCGGCGGTCAATTACTAATTAAAAACTAATTTTTATTCGGATTAAAGAAGTAAATTCTTTTATTTGACAAGTTTAAATATTTGTGTCAAGTTCTGTGCATAATATTACTTTTAATCAGAGTATTTGTTAGTGAACTTTAAGATAATTTATTTTCTTTTAATTTATTAATTTTTACTTTTTTTTATGCCCGCCCCGACCAGCAAAGCCTCGGCTTCGCCTCAGCTTTGCAAAAGTCGGGCGGCGCCTCCCTCATGCCCCCCCTCATGGGGTTGCGTACTTCGGCTGGAGAGCAAGAAAAATAGTATACGACCCAAGGCCAGAAAGTTGGATTTCCTGGCGTATGGGGTATGATGGCCGAGGCGTAGCCTAATGTACTAATTATTTCAAACACTAATATACTATTTATTTCAAACACCATAGGCTAGAATATACCTTACGTCGAACACCGAACTACAATTTAAAAATAATATCCTCACATTATCAGAATATTTTTCCTATTTGTTCTATTTCATTTTAATACCTAATCATCAGTTAGAGATGAGAACCATCAGCCTTTTTGAGATGAACTGCTAGAAAATTAGACAGATACGAACAATACAAATTAAAAACCTAAACACTTTTTAATAACACACTCAGCTCGTCTTTTTAAGGAACACCACTTTAATAATAAGCATAAAACATGTGGTGACGTCAACTGCATTCTTATCATCGCATCAAAGTGCGTATTTGTTTCAGTTTCAAAAACAAGTTAACTGTCAAAAAGAGACGTTGTTACAGACAAATTGATAACTATGTCACAAACAGTATTCAATAGAGAGTATTTAATTGTTAAGTACGTTAGCAGTCCAAACATGTTACGTCGTTTCCCGTATAAGTGCATTCATAGATCGTGGATCGTAACTCGTACCGACAGAAATGTGATGGTAGCGTGTCCGCCGCAGAACGTAATGTCATTAGGCACTAATTTTGAGAGAATTTCCGAAGTGTACTCAGCGACAATAGAGTATGGAACAGGTTATTATATCTTTTAATATGACTTTGAACATAATTTGAATAATTTGATAAACGACGTCTACTCAGTTGTCTGGTTGGGTTGTTTGCAGATGACTTGCTTGATGGGTCGCGGTTCGTTGAAAATAAATTTTTGAAGTGGAAGAAAACCTGTCAACCATCGATTCTAACAAAGTGACGTCGTCGCTATTCTTGTCTACTTTCTACTAAAATGTGTAACATAGTCAGAATAATAAAATGTTCATACATTCGTCTCGTCTAGTCTTTGGTTCATCAATGAGTTACATCACATATTTATCGTCAAATGTGATGATCAAGCGCATGGAATCTTGCAAGAAGGAACACGATTAATGTTTAGAGCCGGGGTTCACCCTATACATCAAATTGTTAAAAAATAAAATGAATCGTATGAATGTCTAAGTCGAATTTGATGACGTAGCTACGCATGACGTCGATGCAACAATTTACCATTTCTAGCGCAACACTAAAATAATGGTCACGCAATTTTCAGTCGCATTAAACAACAGCTGATAATAGGTAACCATTTAATCTTAATATAATTGTTTTTTAATAAACACCCACTTATTTCTAAAGACAGCAGTTGTTTTTATCAACTTCGCGGAATCATAAAAAAGGTCACATTCGTCCGATAAGCACTAATTTCAGCTAACTGCCCTGAGGTTATGGGTGGTCGGAATTTAAATTAATTCATATATTTCTATACATAAGACTTGATACATTGAAATAATATACCGTGTACTTATACTGAAATATCCTTTTATGTATAACAGTTTACTGTTTTCAGCAAGGAGTGAATAAAATACAGCTCTAGTAAGTTATAGTACTTAGAGTCATTCAATCTGAACTCTACCAAAATCATACCATTGAATTGTCACTTCAGTTTTCATAGCAGTAAATTGAATTTTGGTTACTAATCTACGGAACATTTTTAAAAATTTTACAAAATAAAATTTTTGTTTCAAATGGTGCGCAGTTCTTTATAAGCTCTTTATTTAAGCTCATATAAGTAAAATAACCGCGAACGCGCTATAAATATAATGGCTATAAGATTTGGAATTTCGACATTCATAAGGTGAGCTCATATTGTGTGCGGACGTGCGGACCGCTGAACATTAATTTAAAAAAGTAAGTATTTATACCCATAATACTATTCTTTTAATACATATAAAAGTTGTCAACAGACTATCCTTTTTCACAGTGACGTTTTGTAAATTTCATGGTGTTTTCAATTCTATAGTTTGTTTACGATAGAAAAATACGGCACGCTCTTGCGATGTGTGACTAGATTGCGAAGTGGGTTAATAGTCTTTTTGAGGTAGGTCTAGTTCAACGAACCTTACTATTAATAGTGTTACGTAACCTTGAATCATCGTTTGGCGCTGCTTACTGCGGTAATTGTACTGGTAGTTTTTGGAGTTCCGCACTATCGTCATACATAATAAAAATCACGACTTTGGATGCTTACATGGATTCTGTATTTAATAAAAATGTCTCGAATTTTTTTAGATGGACACGATGCAGAACCGGCCGTATCTCTTAGTATCATTTGGAATAAATCCGAACACTTTGAGTCCAGTATACAGTGTCCCAGCGACATGGGTCCGATGGAGCGGAGAAAACGGGGTAGTCTTATTGGCATGCCCCGAAGAGACCTGGGAAGTTATCAGGGATCGTGTTAAAAACTACGAGAATCCCCAACAAGGTTGGAACACTTACTTTGCAAGGATTTGAGCTTCGTCTGGTGAGTTCTAGGACTTATGGTTATTGCATGTCTTAACGCGAACTCCCCACAGTCATAATAATATTATTATATTTACAATATGCATTTAAATGAGATTAAAAACACATTCGTAGAAAAATAAACGACTATTGCACCAAGAAAAATACTTAATTTTACATATGAATATCAATTAATCGGTCCCATAAATCTTTCAAGTTCGTTTTTTGTTATTAATTTTGAATTACTTTATATATGATGTTATTTCATTTATTCTTTTCTCTCGTCCACTGCATATGTTTTTTTTTAATTCACGTTCAATATAAAATAAATGACTTCATTTGTTGCAGACAGTTACTGCACAATGATTCGTTGCGTTAACGAACGGGAACATGCGCCACATTTGCATGTTCCTAACCCAAGTGCAAGCCCTCCCGGAATTTTCACACCACCACCCAATAATGTTCCAAATTTCGGTAATCCACGCATACTCGATGCTAGTGAACGTGAAAATATTCGGAGGTCCCGACCACGAACGAACTGACGTACGGTCCGAAACAGTGTTGCAACTACGACATCCCAAGAACTCTAAGCTAATGCCCGAAAGGTGAGTGTTCATTGAAACCGTAGAGCTTTTAAGCCTTTTTTTTAGAACTGTTTAACCTTGAGTTTTCTGTGAATAATTATTTTGACTCTCACTGGGATTCGAACCTGCGACTCACCATGCATCAGCTCAATCGGTCTACGTAGGATTCCTTAGATATTTTTTCTTAGTTTATCTGCTGCAGATCCAAATCGCGTTATGCTATCAAGTCATCTGACCCGAAGAGTAGTACCTGAATTTTTCTAAAAACTAAATATTTTTTTTTTATTGATTACCCCGCTTTACAGACTTCTGTCTCAATGGGGGTGGCAGTATACTTTTCAGCCTGGAGAGTAAGTGCGGCGATGGACCGACTTTAGGGAAACCGCACGCATTCGCCTGTGCACCAGCGGTAGCACAGTGGCTTAAAGGGAAACCATCAAAAAACCCAAGCCCGCACAGCCCGGCGTGAGGAACGAGCCACGGAAATTGCTGAAAAAACAGCCGACGCCCGGGTTCGAATCCACGCCTCACCGGTCCCCAAGCAAGCGACATAACCGCTTGACCGTAGGACCGGCAACTTGATAATCAAGTAGAACTAACAACTAGATAATCAAAACTCCCAATATTTGAAAAGGCTCCGTCTCTGTCAGTCGTTTTATATTAAACTGTTAAAGTAATCAACTACATAGCTACTGTTTTTTAAGGTAGGTTTACTTTTTCTTTTTAAGACCCGAATCTGGTTCTTTTTCCTTGTCTTAAGCATGTGAAACTAAGGTAATATGAGCGGTTATTCAAAATTTGCACGTAGTTTTAAATTTTCAAATGAAAACGTGTCGATATTAAACCGGCCAATATCACACTTTCTCAAATGAAACCAACTATAGTTCATAAAAAAACCTTATTTCAGTCCAGTGTTGCACATGATACATGATACATAAAGAAAACATTACACTAATACATAGTGAATCTGATTGGTCAAACGTAACGAGTAAGCAAAAAACAACACTGATAACCTGAATACCTATTGGTTTTACTAGGAAACATGAGGCGTGAATGATAAAAAGTACCGCCCAAACTGATGTTCGCTCATTCTGTTACCCGCTCGCTTCCAACAGGACGTCGTCTGGCGCGAAATCGTGTTGAATTTGTTATTTAAATTTATTTAGATTCACTGAATAAAGCTGATAACGAGTCGATATTCACTACACAATAGCCGAGGGTTTACATTTAAAAACGCTTTACACTTCGGTTGTTGAGGTAATCTTATAGTCACTATCGTTCTTAACCCACCAATATACCGTCAGGCTTTGCTTAGTCGGATTATGTTTAGATCCTTTAATTTGATTATTTCAGATGTCTGGGGAAAACTGGAAACTGCACTTGGCGCAAGTCAGCGAAAGCCTCAGTGAGTTATAGGTTTATTATTTTTCATAAACGTTTTTAAAGTTGAATAATTGGAAGGAAAAATTAATTAATTCTAAGAAGATGGTTCATTTTTGGCACGCCTCAAAACGGCATATAGCACAAATTTGAGGTGAAATCTATATAAAAAGAGATATTTTCGCAGCTAGAGATATGAAACTATAATATAGTGAGCGTGTGCGGCGTGTACGATAACGCTGAAGAACCTAACAACACTGCAGCGCTTGCTGTAGGAGTCAGAAGTTCTCGGCGTTCGACGTCACGCGACGAGTCGTTGAGACCCGAAATTAAAGGAAACAACGTTAATTGTTTAGAGATACAGAACTGGTTGTTTAGGCTTTCAAACTTTTGCAATTCAATGGTGAATGAAACGGTTGGGCTTTCGAGCTTGCAGTCTAGTTGTAACGGAACAGAACATCATCTGTTCGTTAGTTCTCAAACATATGAAACTTAAACCTTAATGAAAGGAAAATAATTAAATAAGCATTTCATTACAATTAGTTAAGATTAAATTATTCGTTAGTAAATCTAAAACAATAATAATCTATTGTTTTAGATTACTTTTATGGGTAATCTAAAACAATAATAACCTTCATTATTAAAAAATGAAATCTCATAAAATCTCATTGGTGCTGCCATGTAACAGAGTAAGGATGCTAAATAGGACCGTATTACGTTGAATTATAGTTCGTATTGATGTATTGAGGCAGAAGGTGGAATGTATGGAGAACAGCTGAGAAAAGAGATGCAAAACTAAAAAGATTCTATTGAAGTCACGATTTACAGTAGAGTAATAGAATGATATTGAAAGGTGAAATACCATGTAGGTTGTATACCAAATAGACGGGCTTAGGGAGGGAAAAGAAAAAAATCGACGCTATCTTTTCTCCTCGGATTTTGGGGAATGGGTTGAATTTTCTTAATTTATTAATTTTATTGTTTAATTTTGTGAAATATCTTGTTTTCTTTGATTATAAAAGTTGCTTATGTTAACCAAAGTAAAATCTAACTATTTATTGTATGGGAAGTAATACTATCCTTATCCCAAATATATTGAGTTTGGTTGTGTTAGTAAAACTCAATGTTTCTGTTCTGATGAGGAGGAAAGATTAGTTAACGCGACGTTTGTCGTGGTTGGATTTATAGGCGCCTAACGGTGTCAAATGTCTATAAATTCAATAGGTACAACGCCTTATGGCGGGACCTTGTTTTGAGACGAGCAAGGGATTGATTTATAATTCTATATTGTAATTCGATCTATAGTCTCCCAGTACAGTCTTGGTTTGCACAGTGATCTCGGGGAACTGTCGAAGAAGATCCAGGCCTTAGGCACTGAGTATTGCGTGTAAATTACTACTGTTTCTGGTCTCCTATATATCTTACTTATTTAATCGCATTTTTATACATGCCCGCATTTCATACAAACCCAAAGTTCTTTACGGCTGTGTGAATGCACATACACTCAGCTTTAGGGATTAGGTACTCGAGGAAAGCTGCCTCAAACTTCTACAGTTTAGTCAGGAGTTTCCCATTGCACCGTGGAAAACTACATAACTCACCACACGCACATGTTTAAAGTTAAATGTGAAGTAAAATACTTCTAGCTTGTTTATTTCACAAGAAGATAGACTAGGAATCTTATTTAGGCAGAAACTAGGCAGGTAAAATCAAGTACATAAAGATAAATAGGATATCCTTAGGTATTTACTAAAATTAAGAGAAATCAGTCTAGGAACTTTTCTGAAATAAAATATAATTAATTTGGATTTATTTTCTATGAAAATGTCTTAATAAGAAATATCAGCGTTATGAGATAGATTGCAATATTAACTTCCTTATCTATTATTTACTTAACTTAGATCTGAGTCTACGGCATATGCTTGTTTCATTTATTGTATACCTGAGCTACGTGCTCACGTAGGGCCTTGACTTGAATAAGTCAAGAACTTCTTGGGTGGATGTCCTTCGAGGGATCATGGAGGCTAAACTCTTTAGATAATGGATGTTCTCTGTGGAAATGAGGAGACTCCATTTCGTCGAGTTGGTATATAATGTGTGAACCATCATTGCCAAATTGAGACTATATAATACTAGCAATATTAATTTTATGATATGACCATGTAAGGAAGACTAAATTGCATTCTATTTGCATAGGAAGGTATATAAATCCTTGAATCTGAATAATGTATGTGACTAAACTTCTTGGTGAAAAGTATAACCGAAGATTTACTAAAGTATTTTGAGAAACAGCTAAGATTACTTTTGAAGAAAGATCTGGCTTTACTATTTAGATGGGAAACTTTTGGAGAAAATTCCATCTCTTCGAACCATGTGTATAATTAAAGATAGAATACTTTTGAAGAAAATTCTATCTTGCCTACTACTATTAATAATGAGAACTATTCACCAAGTTATAATAAACATACATAATACAGATCACTGTGAAGAAAGATCTAATTTCTACTACTTAATTGTATTATTCTTATTAACCTTAGGAACATTCTTCTAAGATTGTAATAAATATATTTATTTCATTTGGTTTTGTAAAATTGCTTGCTTTGATAAGAAAGTCATTGACTCAAAATAAAGTAAATTATAAGATTAGCATCTCCTTTTATGGGTATGTATATAAGTATATATGCTTAGGATTCCTGTAGTCACCAGTCTGACTCGGCTCGACTTACTGACAAAGACAGTGTAAATTTACTGAGTCAATGCAACTTGACTTCCTCTCATCTTTTGCTGTAGAATACTAAACTATCTGATTGTTGTTGAAAATAGTTAAATACTCTTCCCCCCCATAAAAGGAGTACAGCGGTGGGGTGCTGTCCAGTCTTTGGTCGAGGCACCACACAGTTCTAACAGAAGTTAGAGGGCAAAGCCCTGGCGCGGAGGTGGAGCGCTGACCTAAGCCACAATACATAATTATTGAGATTTAATTTACCTATTTTTCATATTTAAAAATACTTACTTTTTAATCTGGCAACATCTGGTTGAATGTTCCTCATCTTAGTACTTAAGTTTAATATGAATACCATTCTCACTAACTCTTAAAGAACCCTGGGTTACACATAAATCACAAAGTAGGTCCTCTAACCTAGAATGATCACTTGGCCAAATCTAGATCAAATGAAATTTTTAGTCACTTCTTAAGATTAGAGTTTAGGTTCACTTAGTTTAAAGATAGGTAGGATTGCAAAGGATTTTATTTATTTCTATCAGGGGGGGTCGTTACAATTTGATGCGCAGTGACCAGGATTGTTAGTGAGTTTGGTTTTAGTAGGTTATGTAGGTTTCATTTGATCTAGACTTCTAAAAAGTGGCGATACGCCACAATTTGTTGCCGTGAAAAAGGAAGGGTTATGAGAATGGTATTTAATTTATAAGGTTGTAAGATTAGGGATAGGGAAGGGAATAAAATAGGTAAATATTTTGAGACGATTTACTGTATTTAATATGAACATTACTGCACTAAGTTGTACTACGCACTGGTGTTCACTATCACTATTATGCTCATTTTCCGAAACGCCGACCGGTCCTTGTATAGATTTCCTAGGATTTGTTACATCTTGCAATGTTTCGGTCAGTCTCATACATTATATATCCAATTAAGTAGGAGTACACGCTGGTTACTGGGCCATTGCTTGTTTCTATAAATTTCTTCATTAAACTGTTCCTTGTTTTCGGTCAGTGAGTCTTTCTTGTGGCGGTTTTTCACATTTAATTATCTCCAGTTAGGTAGGAGTACACGTAGGTTGATATTCCTTCTTCAGTAATTCATTTATAATGAGTAAAAAATAAAATAAAGAATTGTTTACTAAAAGTGTTCTGTGGCAGTGGCAATGGCAAGGGATTTTTAATTTTAATTTATTCACTCATCAGATAGGCAAAGGTTTAGCGAACTAACCATACAGCCAAGAAATAATTGTCACTGTCAAAAATCTATTAATTTTTGTAAACACATTTCCATTAGGTTCAATAAATATTGAGGTTTAAATTGGTTATTATAATTACTTGGTAAACATAAAAAAGGAAATAATTTATAAATCATAAAACTGTCGGTTCCTTGATAAATTGTACACAATAAGTGAAAAGGGCTCCAGCAAAGTCTATTCATTCTTTGCTGGAGCCGAGGGCGGGAAAATAGTTCATTTTAAAACTACAAAAGTGGGATATCATTTAAACTTAATTCTCATGATTTGATTTATCCCTTTTTCTTGAAAAATATTGCAATGAAATTTAAGTAATGTATATGATATTATAGTATGAGGTTAGTACCAGGTTGTTCAGTGTGACCTTTTATATTCAAAGCAAATATAAATATAAATGTGATAAATTTTTAGTGAATAAATGTAAACTAATTCTTATTATTTAAATAATATTTGCGCCTTTCCCGCATTTCAATTCATATAACTCCTACACCATAAGGTTGTCTGGAAGAAATTACTGTTAAGCATTAAGGCCGCCTATTTGTACGCATAATTTCAAATTCGCTGTATAAACTTAATATGTATTATCCTATGTGTGCTATAAAGAATATTGTATTGTATTGTATTGTATAAGATAATGCGGTAAAATAGATATTAAGTAAGTCCATTTATTAGAATACTTTTAATTTAAAATTATAGGTGAATTCATGGGTGATAGTAAAAATTCTTGGGACCTGAGTTAGAGTTTTCTTGTCGGGGGGTTGTACGGTTTAGTAAAGCAATTTGGGTTCGATTGCAGTTTATATTTTAGATTACTAAAGAATTTTTAGGGAAAGAAAAGTGTCCGGAATGATTGGGTTTTGAAACCGGTGACCTTAGGTTTAAATCTTCTGGTACTATGAGGTAGGATTAGGAAATAGGTATACTTAGATAAAGATTTTGTTGGGGAAGAAGAGTTGAATTGATAGTGATCGGTTTATCATAACATAAAAGGATATCAGTTTATCATAACATAAAAATCCTAAGGTTTTTTTGTCCTTCATTCTGTTTAGATTAACAATAACATAATCAAGTAGGTAGGTAAACCGCTGATTTTTTCGATTAGGCGAAAGTAGATCGATAAAGTTAAGATTTTGTTTTATTGGCATATTATTTATTCATTTTTTTTTGGTTCATTGTATGATAAAGAGGTTGATTTTTATGCATTGGGATTATTATATAAATTATCAGAAAACGGTTACGTCATCTAGCGGATTTTGATAAAACTTTTTAAAATGTCAGAAGATGGAATGCGGAAGTATCGATTTGCGCTCAGCTATGAATAACGGGTTTATGCTGAGTTAGTATACCAAATCGCGCATAGATGACGCTAGTTGTCACAAAAGTAAACAAAATATCATTATAGATAGTGGTTATCTAGCGGATTTCAGTTAAACCTATTTCTAAGTATCAGAAGCTAGAGATGAGTACATCACACACTGTCTAGTGTTAGGAAAATAGAACTAAATAAGTAACATCGAAATTTTATAATTTAAGTACATTATATTAATGGAAAAACTAAAGAAGGTTAAAAAAAAGTTTTATGCTGGTGAACTATGACACATCTTCAAAATATAAGTTAAATTAAATGTTTTACATGTACTTTCCGTACTTGTTTGGTTCAGCTTTATATTGCAGAGTGTGTAAGGGAATTTTTGTCAGTAATTTTGAAGTTTTAATAATGAAAGTTATATGTACTCTACATGCTCCGTGTGACAATCAGCTTTTGTGCTCGGTGTAAAATTTAAAATGTTGCTAAATTCATGGAATATTAGGCTTTTACGCTATTAAAGTCATCAAGTTATAGAAAGGATATACTAATGAATCTGATCATCAACACGCGTTGGTCGTGATTGGGTTCAGATAGATTAGTGATCATTGTCATTAGGACTGAGAGTGCCTCACAACCACTCTTTCTTACTGGAGCTTGATGTCCTTGTGTAAATGAATTGTATTTCATTTGTTGAAGTATTCTTCTTCTATTCGGTACATATCGATGGAAGATAGAAGTAAGCTTAAAGTTTGGACCGTCGCTTGAGTTGTTGTTTCATGGTTTAAAAACACACTACATTAATAACGTCTTTGAAGAAAATGATTATAAAATTTTAAAAATTAGTTATTCATTAAATTTTAATTCGTGACATATGTTTGCGCAAGAGTGAGAATAGAAAGTTTACTTCGGTTGAATCTTCGATCACCTGTGTAAAATTTTGTAGTTTACAATTTAATTTAATATTAAAATAAAAATTCAGTAGGATTATTTTACTTTTAGTTAAGAAATTATTGTACGGGTTTTTAGAATAGCAAAACGGTGAACCAAAATAACTGATAACGAGATATTTATTTATTAGAAGAAATTACCAACTTTTATCACAGAATAAATAATAGTACCGTTTATCAGATGTAAAAAAAAAGATCTAACAAGCAGTCAGAATGTGTAGAGCAAGTTAGGTAATTTTACTATTTAAAATCAATTTTTATAGTATTGCGGAGGAGTTATTTTAGTGGTTTAAAGAGCAGTTGTCTTAGGTTTAGTTCTTAGGGTGGGGTTTTGTTGCGGCAGATAATTGTCCTAAGGTCTGAGTATTTGTTTTGTCTGAGTTTGTTTTCTGGAGAACTACGATGTGGGAAGATTTAGTGATAGGTACCTATTAAATAAATACAAAAAGGGAGAGTTGAACATTTCTGTCTAAATAGATTAATCAAGGTAGGAAGGTAAATGTATTGTAGTAACACTTATTCAAAACTCTTAAACAATTTTAGACGGACGGCGGACGGATTGGTTGCGTGGTAGTGACGCCGCCTCTTGTGTGGCGGATTCTGGGTTCGATCCCGGATGGGGTGAAAATTTGTGTAAACAAAAATAAAAACACGTGTTAGTGGCAAACTGTAGTCTCGCCTATTAAAATGGGACAAAGGCGTGAGCTTATGTATGTTAGTATGTGTTCGTGCACGGGTCATGGGTGTTTGTGTCTGTCTTTGTGTGTGTTCCGACCAAGGGACCCGCGACGCAGGGGAGGGCTTTGATGTGGACCTTTGAGTGTGTAGATGATAGTTCAAGTTGTTGATAAACAATCAGGGATTTTATTGGGGAAAAATTTACATGTAGAAATAATTTATATTGAAAAACTTGTAAGGTTCCGTTAAATATTTTAGCAATTTTTGCACTTTATTAAATATTTTTAAATGTTTAACTTAAATTAAATAGTTCGATGAATGACTCTTTCCGGTACAACTACTGGCAGACAAAACAGTAGCAAAGTTTAGTGGCTAACTTCATGCGAAATTCAAAACGGGAAGGGGAGTTTGGCTGACGGGGACATTCGTTACCTGGCAGTTGAAGAGAGTAGTCGTGTCCTTAGAAAGTGTAGTTAACGGAAGTGTCCGTTAAAATAGTGAGATCTAAAATATAATTAAATTGTACATAACCACGAAGTGGAAATATATGTTTAAAAGAGGTCTGGTGTTTCCTTTGGATTGATGCACGTTTTACACCTCAGAAGCGGAAAAGGACAACGCATAAACGCGTAAGTAACACGCCTTAATTGTTTTAAAGGAAACCCTTTTGATGTAGATATTTCATGTATAATTAGATACAACGGCAATAACCGACCTATCATAAAAGGAAATCGTTATGAAGGTAGATGGTTAACTTTTTTTAGTTATTTTAAAATTATTTTTACAGCTATTATGTGCAATTGGTAGAATAGTCCTTCTTTGACATAGAATGACGTCATCGATGTCTTAAGATACCGACTCGGTACCTGGGAATTTATTTATACACATATAAATGTACTTCTTTGAACAATAATTTTGAGTGCTTTGAATTTTTCTCTCTACCTACATTCAATCTATGATCGAGAACAAAACTGTAACCGACGGAATCAAATATGCTGGCACCGGATTACTCGAACTGTGTTTCGAACGGGGTTTCTTAAAGGGGGCTCGAAATTTGATTATTTTTGCGCTAGGAGCAGCCGTTTTGAAGATATGACTACTTTTTGAATTCCTTATATATTTCGATTGTTTTTTTTTTCTAGTTTGAATTTTGTTTGTTTGTTCTACATTGAATACATTCGTAACGTAAATGTAATTTTATAAGCAGTTAGAATGGAGGTTTGCGTTTTGTTTTTTTTTTGTGATTTTCAGAACGTGGCAGGCAGCAGGGAGCACGCGCGGCTCCTGCCGCAGTTTGGGTGCTCGCAGCCAACGGAGCGTCCGCGGCCGCGGTCGCAGCCGCTGCCTGCGGGAGCGGGTACGCCGGCTGGAACGGGGTCTGGAGATGGCGCGAGATGGCGGGCATCGGAGGCAGCGGAGCGGGCGGCGTGGTCAGCGGAGCGAGCGGCGTGGTTAGCGGAGCGAGCGGCGTGGTCGGCGGAGCGAGCGGCGTGGTCGACGGAGCGAGCAGCTTGGTCAACGGAGCGAGCAGCGTGGTCAACGGAGCGAGCAGCGTGGTCAACGGAGCGAGCAGCGCGGTCTAAGCAGCGATGGCGCTAGACTGGAGGGACGCAACGCGCGGGACTCTGCGAGCGCCGGACACCAGGATAAAAGGTCATGTAGCCCTTCATTTTTCAACTAATTACTTGTTACAAATTGCAAAGTCTATAAAAGATTTGCTACCATCTCAGCCGTCAAATTCGATCAATAAATGTGCATCGGTTTATGGCTGGGATGAGAAGACGACCGTCCATTTACCATGCAAAAATTAACGGGACTTGCTAAGACTTGGTATGAGAGTTTGAATTGATCGACGGGTCCTGGGTTCGATTCCCAGTCGGGGCAAATATTCGTGTAAAAAGAAAATGATGTTCTCGGGTCATGGGTGTTTGTTTGTTTGTATGTATATTCAGAGAGACCCACGACACAAAGGAAAACCTTGATGTGGGCCCTGAGTGTGTAGCGTTTATTTATTTAACTTTTGTTAGAAATTTGCTCTTTTAAATCAGTGTAAAATAACGGGTAGGCACGCATCATCCACAGTATCGGCGATCGAAAAAAAAATTAGGTTAGGCACACTAGATTTACGGTGCGTTAAACCAGATCAACTTTTGAATTTTTACTTACGTAGAAGCCTAATTTAAAGCACAAATCTGGAGCCACTTCTGAAAAGTAGGTCCAACAACAGACAGAAGAACCAGGCTTATTAGTTATAACTGCAAAGAAGCTGGCCATATTCCAACTGTCCCAAACCTCTAGTCAAGTGTACCCAATGTCAGAAGATATAACACACTACCGAAACCTGTCGAGTTAAAAAGGCATCTGAATCGACGAAGGTTTCCACAAACGCCAAAAGTCATGGTCGAAATAGATTTATTTCATATATTTTCCTTTATAAATATGAGACGGGTTAGCTCTTGACCACAATCATAGATGAGGTGGACGATGGAACATTCAGGATATTATTTAAAATAGGTCAAGTTACAATAAAGGATTTAAATACATTCATACATATTCGTTCTAATGACTCTACTCCTAAGGTCATCTTTCCCAGAGAAGAATAGGCAAGAGCGCTCTTGTAAATCTCATTACAAGTCTCATTTTCAAATTTTGACTAAATCTGAAATAACTCTAGAGCTAAGTAGTTTATTCCCATGGTGCAAAACTATGTGCATTTCAAGTTCTGGTCCAAATGAAATATAGTGAACATTGACGGCACAATCCTGGAGAAGCATTTATAGATTAACGTAGGGAAATAACGTTGATTAAACAAATAAGTTTCGCGAAACTGGGTGTTTAACACGACAGTGTTCCTCTAATGATGAAAGGTTGTGGTTATAACCTTGTACGGTCACTTTGATCAGATTTGTGTCTGTCGATTGACGGTGCTGGTGCAACGGTTTCGTGTATGTCCCAAAACGTTGCTCGAAAAGCCAATGCTGATCGGAAAACCAAGTTGCAGTTTTTGTATATCGGTGTCATAATGCCAGGCTCATTATTAGAATAGATCGTTTTATTCCTACATTATCGATTTCATAATTACAATGGATGTCAAAAAGAAATAAGAATAACACTCCCGTCAAAAAAAAAAAAAATATCGGCAAGGGTGACGAAAGGTTGAATCGAATTATGATGGTGGGACACAGTAAGCTTTTCGGTATGACAAGCGTTAGAGCAGCGACCGAAACCCCTTTTTCTGACAGCTTAAGGTTAGATACGAAGATTGTAAGGAAACCGAATGATCAGTATGTTGTAGTAGTATACACGGTCAAAAATGTTTCCTTTTCTGTAACAGTAACTCCATGCTCTAAACCGCGTAAGCTTCAGGAAAACTTCGTATTTCCTCGGGCTAAGAAACTGAAGGATATACATAGGACTTTAGAGATCAGCCAGACTGTTAGAACTTCTTCAACGCTATGACCGACTCTGAAACGCAAAATCCAGTAAAATCAATATTCCACTTTCGTTGAGATAGATAGATAGATAAAACCTTTATTTAACTGACACATTACACACAATTACAAAAACTAAAAAAATAATAAAAATAAAAACATTTGTATTTTAACGATTGAGTTGTTTCCCTCACTATTGTTGCTTTACACGTTATATACATAGATTAAACGACTTGACAACCCTTACTCTCAAGTCTAAAATATATATATTTCATCTAGGTTCATAAATTTAGAGTAACTAAATTTAATTTGTACCAGTTAGCTTCCTCTGATTCACTAGCCTAGAATATGTGCAGTATTGGGTTGGCCTTGTGTGCCGCTTTAGGAAGGCCTTGTGTGCCGCATTAGGTTGGCCTTGTGTGCCGCCTTAGGAAGGCCTTGTGTGCTGCTTTAGGCTGGCCCTGTGTGCCGTAGTTAGCTGGCCCTGTGCGCCAAAGTGAGACTGGCCCTGTGTGCCGTAGTTAGTCGGCCCTGTGTGCCAAAGTTAGACTGGCCCAGTGTGCCGTAGATAGACTATCCCTGTATAACCAGCATGACCAGTTGTAGTATTTCAGTCGGGGTAACTCTCTGACAATGCTATACTTGGCTGCAAAATAATGATTAATAAAAAAAAATATTGACTTGTGCGGTCCAAATAATGTTCTCGCTTGAGGTTATTTGTTGTTATAATTAGAAGTGTATGACAATACATACATATTAGTCTAGAATATGTGTTTCTTTACATATAAACCCTGTCGGGCATTGCAACAATGGAACGGCAGGCGGACTGGCATTATTGTTAATTTAATTGTTTTATTTATTAATTTGTGCCTAATTCTAGAAAAGTATATCCATGTTTTTGCCATCGCTATGCTAACCGTTTTTCTGACTCCCGCATACAAAGGTCCGTATCGTGTAGTAAAAGTTATAGGTAACAATTGGTACAAGGTTGCTCCTACATCTGGATTTAAAGGGATGAAAAAATAAATGTACGACCATGGTTGCCACTGAGAGAATGCAGTCGTGGATACATATAGCGGTACTAGAGGTCAATGATAATGCGGACGTAGTCGATACTGTAGATGAAAAAGTTGTCTATTATAAGTGAGGAATTTTTACTCTAGTTGATTTATACTTGTGTTTATTATATTATTTTGTTTAAAGTTGGAATATGATACTTAGTCCACTTATGTATTTGTTTCAGGTCATTGGCGGATGTCGAAAGGATAAGGCTACCGTCTGGCCTGGGACAAATACACAGATATAACGGATTGGATGGATAATTGGATGGATAATTTGATGGATAATTTGATGGATAATTTGATGGATAATTGGATGGATAATTGGATGGTTAATCGGATGGATAATCGGACGGTTAATCGGATGGTTAATCGGATGGTTAATCGGATGGTTAATTGGATAGTTAATTGGATGGATAATTTAATAGATAAATGGATGGATAATTTGGATAGATATCGGATGGATAACTTGATGGATAAATCGGTTAGATATCCGAATAGTTAATCGGATAAGGAAATGGATAGATATTTTGATAAATAAATAGCTATAAGTGTACCTATTTGAGTATCAAGTTGTTTATGACCTTTTGTAATTTAATTCCAAAGATATATACTTTATCTTACGTTGTATATTCACAAACAAAATTATAATTAACAGCTAGTCACCTAATCATAATTATGGTTGGATATGTCAGTATTTGTTTTGTAAGTTGATTTAAAATTTTTGGTTGGATTAGATGTTGCACTTTGTTAAGTAGCGGTAATTTATCTAAGCTATTGAATTGTAAAATTTTGTTCGTCTATACAGCATTCTGGGGTAAGATAGATTAAATTTATTTTATAGATTGCTATTTTATTTATTTATTGCTATTTATTGTTGGACTTTGTTTTTTTTACGTTAACATTTAATACATTAAATATATATACTTTTGATACGTACTTGGATACATAATAGTAGATTAAGCAAAAAGGGGATAAACAGTGTAATATGTCACGGGCAGCATATTAAATTCTGAGCGTAATGAATGAGTCTGTAGTTAATTAAGATGTTATGTTAAATCCTGAATGAAGCGAAAGATTCAAGTCTGCCTAAGACTAAGACACATACACCTACTGTGAGGTTAAATAAAAAAATAAATTATAAATTCATCCCATCAATAATGTTTTGAGCCTCAGTTTCTATGTCAGAGTCGCTGGAATTACATCAAGTTTTTATACTAAATATTTTTAATAAGGCAATAAGGCTGCCGGATTGTACACTACATTATGAACATTTGTTTTTGTTTAATGTTATGTTTTTTTTGTGTGCAATAAAGAGTATTGTATTGTATTGTAATAAAAGTAAAATCTGTTTGATGTGTCAATAGATTTTACTTTCGAAATTATTTTTGATAGAAGTTTTTGTTGAAATTTTGGCGTTCCATATTTAAATGTCACTAATGCCCAAGGGAAGTTCCATAAAATTTTATTTCCCTTAAGCTATAATGGCTTATTTTTAAATATAGTGTATAAAAATATTTGTTATTACTGGTTAGGGCTAGAAAATCATTATTAGCTAAAGTACAGGGATGTCCTAATCAGCCAAGTGTAAGGTTTACAACGGTGCGTGTATGAGGGCATACACGTTATCAGGATGGTCGAGTGTAAGGTTCCGTTAAATATTTTAGCAATTTTTGCACTTTATTAAATATTTTTAAATGTTTAACTTAAATTAAATAGTTCGATGAATGACTCTTTCCGGTACAACTACTGGCAGACAAAACAGTAGCAAAGTTTAGTGGCTAACTTCATGCGAAATTCAAAACGGGAAGGGGAGTTTGGCTGACGGGGACATTCGTTACCTGGCAGTTGAAGAGAGTAGTCGTGTCCTTAGAAAGTGTAGTTAACGGAAGTGTCCGTTAAAATAGTGAGATCTAAAATATAATTAAATTGTACATTACCACGAAGTGGAAATATATGTTTAAAAGAGGTCTGGTGTTTCCTTTGGATTGATGCACGTTTTACAAACTTAATTTTAAAAACACATAGTGATTACCCGTGCAAAATTAAAATTGATTGTTAGAGTTACGTAGAATTAATGACTGAGGGTTATTTAAAAAAAAAAACGCTGAACCGATTATGGAAAATTTCAGGTTTTGAAACTTATCCAAACGGGAAATAAGTAGTAGTCTTATGTCGAAACTAAAGTTAAAAATAGGAAATATTTGAATTGTTTGTATGTTTGTTTGCATTGAATGTGCACCGGAGCTGCTGAATCGATTGAGAGTTTTCTTTCATCATTAGTAAATAGATGAAGCACAGTAATAAGATAAGATATAAAAACAGTCAAATGTAAGTCGGATAACGCAAATTATTTAAAAAAAAATCTCACATCTCAACACTTAATATAATTGAACAGGAGTTATAAGAAACAGTCAAGTGTGAGTCGGACAACTCAAATTATTTTATAAGTTACTCACATCGCATCGTTTAAAAAAAAATTAATGAAATTTAATAGATAGAAAAACGAAGCACTGAATTAACATAGGTCTTAAAATGAACAAATGCAAATCCAATCTCGTGCTTTGTTTGGTAGTTTTGTATGACATTTGATAGGTAGATAGACGAAGCGGTAGAATAATACATAGGCTACAAAAACGTATTGAATTTAATTCCTAAGGTAAAAAGAAGTGTTACGGTTTGAGCGAAAAATAAATAAAGTGTTTATAAAAGGCATTTACATTTTGAATTTTATGGCATACGAGAGCAAAAACATTGGAGGAAAATTTATATTGTAAATTAGAAAATATTCAGAATTAATAATATGGCGGTAGTAAAATGCAGGTATGGGTTAAGTGTTTGGTTTTAAATGTGTACAAACTGGGGGTTGTAGTGTATTATTTAGTATTTCAATTTATTAGGCTAAAAAAAATACAAAAAAAATAGGTATTTATTCGGAGAAGTCCACTAAGTGAAAAAGTACTATATTAATATAAGGACTTTAAATGTAACTGCATGTTCTTATGCTTATGAGATTTTGTATTGTGGTATTATATTTTTCAAAATAAAAATTCAGTTAGTAATTATAATAGAAAGTCAACTATGTTGGATTTAGAAAAAATTAAACGGTATTATAAGATACAAAATTCTGCTTATCACATAAGGTATTAAAGATGATGTTTGCAGTGAAAATTATGTATGTTTGTATATTGTAATATAGTACTGACAGATAAGTTTAGGAATTAATAGAGATTAATATTTTCAGAGTAAGTTAAATCAAAAGGATTAATTTTGTTCCTTGATTAAATCGCTAACAGGATGGATCCCAGGTGTGAATGTATGTAATGATTAAAAGTATGTATTTAATTTTCGAAAAAAGGAACAATTCATAAATGTTTATCTGTTGCGTTTTAGTTTAGTTGTAGGTGTGACAATATGGATAGCTAAAAACTTAGAATATAAAAAAGAGCCAAAAAGTTCTAAATAAAAACAGGATACTTATACTTTCGGTCAGTTAAGAAGATTTGTACCGTCATATAGATTAATATGAATCTGTTGCTATATTAGACAAATCACTTATAAGAAAATAGGTTTCCGACTGCGACTTCGTTTGGGTGTACCTAGTTAATTTGTAACTTTTCGGGATTGTGTGATAAAATAAAGCGTCCAACCTCGTACGGACAGCTGCAACTCAGGTTGCCACACGCGTGCAGTTTGCTGTTGTCAAAGGAGCGGTTTGGTAATGAAAATGGAGTGGTCCGATGCGCTGACCTCTGTACGTTGAATTGTAACCCCAAGCCGTCCAGATAGACAGAAACATTCTTATTATAATACGTTTATAAATTAGGAATAAGATGATTGAAAGTGGTAAATCAATAGTCATAGATCTCAGATAGTTAAGTTGGTAGTATGGCTGTAAAAAAATAATAATAAGTATGATAAATCATGAACAGGGTGATCCTGGCAGTAGGATTAGTCAAGTTTGCTGAATACTTAATTTGTTAAACTTTCAAATTAAGGAAGAAGGAAGAGGGATTAGATATTCATTAGGTCTTGTTCAGCATTGGGTGAGGTGTTAACTTTTATTTAGTCGTACAAATAAATTATATCTTTGCTCAGCAGTGGTTGATTATTAATTGTCTATGTATGCATTACAATAACTGTTATTATAAAGGAAAATGTCAGTGCGCTTAGTAGTGGGTATTCCGTAGATAAGTACGTCATTAAATAGGCTGATAATTAATTTTAATATCTGCAGCGTTCCCAGTACAGTAAAGGGTATGCGTTGATAAATTAGTCAGCGGAATAGAGGAAATATATCTAGGTATAAATCTCTTCGTTCAGTAGTGGAAATGCGATGATAAGTCAGTAGAAAAGTTCGGTTTATGATAAGATATTTTTAAATATTTTGAACAGTGGTGGATAAAGCGATGATAAGTCAGTAAGTAGAACGAATTTTAATTAAGGTTAAACAAATTTCTACGATGGGTTGTTTGGAGTGGGCTTCGAAGATATCGTAGAATAAATAGACGATGAAAAAGTTTACAAATCCAATATGAGTCTTTGCCCAGCAGGTGGAGTAGATTAAATCGGTTATTGTTAAGATTAGCAAGCATTCTTATTCTGCAGTGGCCTTGGTGTTTATAATTTAGGTGGTCATGTTTAACTTTTGATTGGAAATAAAAATAATTTTATTTCAAGTAATTATTTTGATAATAAGACCATAGTTATAGTTACTACGAAATTATAAGTGTTTAATTCATACTTTGTTTGAGACTTCAATGGTTCTTCTTATTTTGAGAGTTCAAACTACTTATAGTTTGAATTAACCTTGCTTGGCAGCGTGTTTTATTCATTTTACACGTAGGGCGTTTATGTATATATTAGATAGGAATTGGATGTCCTTCGAGGGAACATGGAGGCTCCTTTCCTTAAATTCTCCGTGTTCTTGTTTAATGAGTAAACCAGCATGGCTGAGTTATTAAAGGTTTAAAAATTAGATTTAATAAAGTATTACTATTTAATATAGAGACGGCAGCATAATAGGTTACATGATGCACTTCAAAAGCGACAAGTGAACGAGATAAGGGCGGCATCAAGATCAACACATGTAACCTTAAATGTTGTTGTTTGAATTGTGTATACCCAGAAGTTACTATTGTTGTCAAAAATAAAGAGGGAAAAACTTTTATGTTTTACAGTTTTATATAAATGGGCAGTTAAGAATTTTGATTCATGACAATTTTGCGTGGGTGAACAATTTCTAATTAAATAAAACGAAATATTAATGCACTTCCAAGTTTTCACATTCCAATTAAATATGGAACAAATTTATTATCGTTTGGTTTCAGAAACATTACACTTAACAATGACTTTTTTATATGTTTAGGTGTTAGGTTAGGTCAGCGGACATCAGTGCAAATACTGGATCATATAAAGAAGTCATACTGCACACGAAGCTAACACTAGCTATGCTTACTCGTCGAGCGTCCACTTCACATGCTCCATACAATCATTTAACTCCTTTGTTAGATGTAGAAATTGGGTTTTGTACTTGACTCTTGGGTGTTAAGGTTTCTTTACTGATACAGTGTTCACAGTTCTGTAAGGGTGCCCTAGTTAATCGTAGAATAACTTCATCCGAGAGATGGGGTGAGATTGAATAGTGCATTGCCATTAGGGCTGAGGGCTGCCTCACAACCAGTTCCTTCTTTTCAGGGCCTCAGCATTGCAGGGAGAAATAATAACTCCTAATTTTTAGAGTAATAGAGCTCAATGTTTGGGTCTTCACTTGAGTTAACTGATTTATGGTTTAAAAGAGACACCACATAAAATACATTTCTGAAAAAAAAAACGATGGTAAATTAGTAACAAGTGGTTGGAATTAGCTTAATTCATATGTTTGTGAATATAGTAAGAAAAATTTACTTCGGTTGGATCAATAAATTGATCACCTGCGTAAAATTTTGGGGGTTGATTGTAACGGAACAGAACATCATCTGTTCGTTAGTTCTCAAACATATGAAACTTAAACCTTAATGAAAGGAAAATAATTAAATAAGCATTTCATTACAATTAGTTAAGATTAAATTATTCGTTAGTAAATCTAAAACAATAATAATCTATTGTTTTAGATTACTTTTATGGGTAATCTAAAACAATAATAACCTTCATTATTAAAAAATGAAATCTCATAAAATCTCATTGGTGCTGCCATGTAACAGAGTAAGGATGCTAAATAGGACCGTATTACGTTGAATTATAGTTCGTATTGATGTATTGAGGCAGAAGGTGGAATGTATGGAGAACAGCTGAGAAAAGAGATGCAAAACTAAAAAGATTCTATTGAAGTCACGATTTACAGTAGAGTAATAGAATGATATTGAAAGGTGAAATACCATGTAGGTTGTATACCAAATAGACGGGCTTAGGGAGGGAAAAGAAAAAAATCGACGCCATCTTTTCTCCTCGGATTTTGGGGAATGGGTTGAATTTTCTTAATTTATTAATTTTATTGTTTAATTTTGTGAAATATCTTGTTTTCTTTGATTATAAAAGTTGCTTATGTTAACCAAAGTAAAATCTAACTATTTATTGTATGGGAAGTAATACTATCCTTATCCCAAATATATTGAGTTTGGTTGTGTTAGTAAAACTCAATGTTTCTGTTCTGATGAGGAGGAAAGATTAGTTAACGCGACGTTTGTCGTGGTTGGATTTATAGGCACCTAACGGTGTCAAATGTCTATAAATTCAATAGGTACAACGCCTTATGGCGGGACCTTGTTTTGAGACGAGCAAGGGATTGATTTATAATTCTATATTGTAATTCGATCTATAGTCTCCCAGTACAGTCTTGGTTTGCACAGTGATCTCGGGGAACTGTCGAAGAAGATCCAGGCCTTAGGCACTGAGTATTGCGTGTAAATTACTACTGTTTCTGGTCTCCTATATATCTTACTTATTTAATCGCATTTTTATACATGCCCGCATTTCATACAAACCCAAAGTTCTTTACGGCTGTGTGAATGCACATACACTCAGCTTTAGGGATTAGGTACTCGAGGAAAGCTGCCTCAAACTTCTACAGTTTAGTCAGGAGTTTCCCATTGCACCGTGGAAAACTACATAACTCACCACACGCATATGTTTAAAGTTAAATGTGAAGTAAAATACTTCTAGCTTGTTTATTTCACAAGAAGATAGACTAGGAATCTTATTTAGGCAGAAACTAGGCAGGTAAAATCAAGTACATAAAGATAAATAGGATATCCTTAGGTATTTACTAAAATTAAGAGAAATCAGTCTAGGAACTTTTCTGAAATAAAATATAATTAATTTGGATTTATTTTCTATGAAAATGTCTTAATAAGAAATATCAGCGTTATGAGATAGATTGCAATATTAACTTCCTTATCTATTATTTACTTAACTTAGATCTGAGTCTACGGCATATGCTTGTTTCATTTATTGTATACCTGAGCTACGTGCTCACGTAGGGCCTTGACTTGAATAAGTCAAGAACTTCTTGGGTGGATGTCCTTCGAGGGATCATGGAGGCTCCACTCTTTAGATAATGGATGTTCTCTGTGGAAATGAGGAGACTCCATTTCGTCGAGTTGGTATATAATGTGTGAACCATCATTGCCAAATTGAGACTATATAATACTAGCAATATTAATTTTATGATATGACCATGTAAGGAAGACTAAATTGCATTCTATTTGCATAGGAAGGTATATAAATCCTTGAATCTGAATAATGTATGTGACTAAACTTCTTGGTGAAAAGTATAACCGAAGATTTACTAAAGTATTTTGAGAAACAGCTAAGATTACTTTTGAAGAAAGATCTGGCTTTACTATTTAGATGGGAAACTTTTGGAGAAAATTCCATCTCTTCGAACCATGTGTATAATTAAAGATAGAATACTTTTGAAGAAAATTCTATCTTGCCTACTACTATTAATAATGAGAACTATTCACCAAGTTATAATAAACATACATAATACAGATCACTGTGAAGAAAGATCTAATTTCTACTACTTAATTGTATTATTCTTATTAACCTTAGGAACATTCTTCTAAGATTGTAATAAATATATTTATTTCATTTGGTTTTGTAAAATTGCTTGCTTTGATAAGAAAGTCATTGACTCAAAATAAAGTAAATTATAAGATTAGCATCTCCTTTTATGGGTATGTATATAAGTATATATGCTTAGGATTCCTGTAGTCACCAGTCTGACTCGGCTCGACTTACTGACAAAGACAGTGTAAATTTACTGAGTCAATGCAACTTGACTTCCTCTCATCTTTTGCTGTAGAATACTAAACTATCTGATTGTTGTTGAAAATAGTTAAATACTCTTCCCCCCCATAAAAGGAGTACAGCGGTGGGGTGCTGTCCAGTCTTTGGTCGAGGCACCACACAGTTCTAACAGAAGTTAGAGGGCAAAGCCCTGGCGCGGAGGTGGAGCGCTGACCTAAGCCGCAATACATAATTATTGAGATTTAATTTACCTATTTTTCATATTTAAAAATACTTACTTTTTAATCTGGCAACATCTGGTTGAATGTTCCTCATCTTAGTACTTAAGTTTAATATGAATACCATTCTCACTAACTCTTAAAGAACCCTGGGTTACACATAAATCACAAAGTAGGTCCTCTAACCTAGAATGATCACTTGGCCAAATCTAGATCAAATGAAATTTTTAGTCACTTCTTAAGATTAGAGTTTAGGTTCACTTAGTTTAAAGATAGGTAGGATTGTAAAGGATTTTATTTATGCTGAAGACAAGAACCACTATGAAGATGAGGTTGCTCAAGATCTTAGTCTTAGATCTAAATTTATAGACCCTAGGTGGACGTTAAAGTACCGTGAGTATGCACCGGGACTAGTTGAGCTCTTGCACGATACTGGTATATACATTGGGGAGTCAGAACTCGACTATTGTTTAAAAAATTCAAAAAAATGTACTCAGTTGGCGCGACAGTTGACCAGACATATTTTTTCAGAGTCTGCCTTGAGGAATTGTATGTATGTAAGTAAATTATTGAAGAAAAAGGAACTCCAACTAAATGTAGACGCGACGAACGCTATTGTGAGATTTGTCTTTTTTTATGGGTACATTCAGAATTGGCCCCAGTCGAATGACCACCAATCATGAATGATCATCAGCGCTATACGCTACGAGTTAAAAATATCAAAAAAAAGTATTAATTATTGTTAACTCTTGTTTTTTCTAATAAGTAAGCATTTATTCGTAGAATGTAAGATTATATTTTAGTTATAACTGTAGGATAAGTTTATGCTCGTTCCTGGAAATGTCTATTCGTATTGTTTGTTATTATTATTATTATAATTAATAGATAAGCTTAAGGTATTTCACATTATTTGTTGACTGATAATAAATCCTATCGTGCAAATACTAAAGCATTTTTTATTAAAACAGCATTGACTAGAAGAGAACTTACGTCGGACACCGAACTACAATTCAGCCCTATGACAGATAGGTGCTACACTATACATATTTCTCAATAAATTTTTCTTGTAAGAACATGTAGTCGGGATAATTATCGAGAATGTATCTTCTTGTCTGAGTAATTCGTTAAATTATTTGAGATACTTCTTATTCAATTCGAATAAAATTATACATTTATTTACCTATTGCAATGAAATCAGATACTTATTGTTATTGGCTTACAAAATTTACCCTGCGGCAGAACAAATGAATACAGCTGATTAGAGTAAAAAATGAATCTCTAGACAACCGATGTTCTCTTTAAATTTAAAATTTAAAAGTTTTTATAAAACCCGTAATATTATAGTATTATATCGCGCCCCTAGAGGTAAAAGGTCGTATAGTTAAGGTTAAATAGGGAATTGTGCTGAAAGGGTGTACAAAAAAATTTTTTTTTGCCATTTGGCTTGAAATTACCTAAAACGTAGAGATCTGTAAAGAAAAATTTTTGGCATCCTAAAGCTAAAAGGGCGTATTTCAAGATATACGCCCTTCCAGCTTTAAGAAAAGTAATACTTAAAGGTAAAAGGACGCATAAAAAAAATTGTAGTTTTGATACTAAATGTTAAAAAATAGTTTCACAAAACAAGTTAAACTGAAATGACAGCCTCATACACAAACTTTTATAAACAATAGAAAAATAAATTAACTAAAAACAAATTACGTAAAATTGAAGTTATACAACATAACACAATGACAGATGATATTTATTACAGATGACATTAATACTGTATCAACATTATTTTTTTTGTATCCAAAAGAGATGTATTTTTTTGAACCGACGTTGGTAGTAAAATAAAATAATAAATTAACATTTGCTTATTATTACTTTCTGAAAAGAACTCATAATAATAATGATATTTTTGAAAAAACTAAAATTTTATACACCTGCGTTTTTTAATAAAAAATATTTTTATATTTTTATAATGACTGCGTATAAAGGAATATTTTCAACGTCGAGACAAGCCTAAAAAGGAACGTCGATGTTTTTAAGGTTCCGTAGTAATCTACGAACCCTAATAGTTTCGCCATGTCCGTCTGTCCGTCTGTCCGTCTGTCCGCGGGTTTCCTAAGAAACCCTTGGTACTACAGAGCTGAAAATTAGCATGATTATACATATAAATCACGCCAATAGAACTGTAGAGTAAAATCTTAGAAAAAAAATTTTTTTCGGGTGTCTCCCATAGACGTGAAAGGGCGATGAATTTTTTTTTCTCGCCAATATTTTTGAATGGGGTGTCATAGGATAGCATATTAAAAGATAGAAGGGGTTTACTAAGAACGTTTTTCGATTCAGCACTCCGTTTGCGAAATATAAATTTTTAAAGTGAAAATTTTTGTCAAACACAAGTGTCCCCCCCCTCTACCTGCTAAACGGTTGTTTCTTAAAATGTGGAAAAATTCACGTTGATAGAATATATAACGAAATTAAAAGGAAAACTATCACACATAACTTGGTCCTTCAAGTTTGCGAGTAATAGTCGACCAAGTGCCAAACACTGTTGGGATTAATAAGAATATATTTACTAATATAAGATCCTTGGTACTACAGAGCTGAAATTTGTCATGGTCATAGATATTGATTGCACCGACAGATCTAAAATATAAAATTTTGGAAAAAACATTTTTTCGGGTGTTTCCCATACACGTGAAAGGGCGATGGTTTTTTTTTTCTCGCCGATACCATCGAATTGAATGTCATACGAGTAGGATAGATTTTTAAAATATAAAGGGGTTTACTAAGAACGTTTTTCGATTCAGCACTCCGTTTGAGAAAAAAATATTTTTAAAGTGAAATTTTTTGTTAAAAACAAGTTTCCGGGGGGGACACTACCAGCTAAACGGTTGTTTCTAAAAATGTGAAAAAATTCACGGTTATAGAATATACAACGAAATTAAAAGAAAAACTATCACACATAAGTTGGCCCTTCAAGTTTGCGAGTAATAGTCGACCAAACGTTTTTGGGATTAATAAGAACATGTTTACAAGGTTCCACGCTAAAAGTGAGGGGAGGTCGAAAGCCAAACTGTATCATATTGACATTTTAGGTGTCGTTAAATAGGTTTTTGGGGGTGCTTATTACGAAAATTACATAAAAATTATACACGATTACCACGCGACCTGCTTTAGCAGCAGCTCGATATTATTCCTAAAATTAATATTATCGCAAAAAAAAAATTCGCGCTCGCTTCGCTCGCACATTAAATATTTCCATTCTGTTATATTTAGGCCAAAACTACCAATTCACTAATTCAGTAATCCGTTTGGGAAACATTAATTTTTATAATGAAAAAAAATGTGGAATAATTCACGAGGGTAGCATTTATGATGAAGTGTACCCTTATCCAAAATGGCTGCCATATAAGGTTCCACGCTAAAAGTGAGGCGAGCCGAAAGCCAAGCTGTAACATATTGACATTTCAGGTGTCGTTTAATAGGTTTTTGTGGGTGCTAATTACGAAAACGACATT
Organism: Aproaerema taeniolella; assembly: GCA_949987775.1. Lineage (NCBI taxonomy): Eukaryota > Metazoa > Arthropoda > Insecta > Lepidoptera > Gelechiidae > Aproaerema > Aproaerema taeniolella. The sequence continues at coordinate 5,875,835 of OX465270.1, forward strand.
AAAAATATACACCTGCTTAGCTTGATATTATTATATTATTCCTTACAATAAAATTGTTGCAAAAAAAAAAAAATCGCGCTCGCTTCGCTCGCGCATTAACCACTTCCATTCTATTATATTTAGGCCAAACTTTTTAATACATTTGTTTATGATACTAAGTATAGTATTTGGGGATTTTAACATCAACTATGACAATATGCTTGTAGAATTAAGAAGCCAGCTGCATATTTGAACCATGCTGCTACGGAACCCTACAATCCGCGTGGCCCGACACGCTCTTGGCCGGTTTTTTTTTATATAATTTGTAGCCTGGATTCTAGTCCTTTTGGCCGAAATCTTTATTTTATGAAATCTTCATAGAGCTTTCTCATGTTGTCGTTTCTAAGATTTCACAGATTCCAATAAAAACGCGTATAGGCGAGTTTTTTTTATCTACTTCTCATTATCAGGCCATAAATTGAAAAAAAAAACTACTTCTTATTGTCATTGTCAGCTGTGTCGGTTGTATTTAAATCAAAAGCGTCATCCTTAGTGTTGCTCAACCATCGACAGTTTGAATATCGATAGTTGACCTCGAAAACTATTCAGTATCTCAATACTACTATCGATAGTATGCCTACGTGTCAATATTATCGATAGTACCGATAGCGCTTTACTATTGACAAGGCGAATACTATCGATAGTTTTACGTCCAATAGAATCGATAGTATTGCTTAATTAAGCAGAAACAGTTGCGATGGCTCTGGGCAAACGAGAACTGTCCATTCGATGTACATACCCTATGTGCATCAAATGGACAGTTCTCGTTTGCCTAGACAAACTCTGTATAGCCAAGTAGCATTTGCGAAGAGAAACGTAGGTCGCCCCATACTGCGATATAAAGACTGCGATACTATCGATTCTAATGGACGTAAAACTATCGATAGTGTTGACACGTGGAAATACAATCGATAGACTATCGATAGGAACTTTTGATTTTGCCTTCTATTGATAGACAATCGATAGTGTATCGATAGTGAACTATTGAATTATCGATAGCAACACTAGGCGTCACTTTTGAAGCTTGCATACTCTTTGGTTTGCATTGCAGTATTGCGTTGCTTCGTTTCGTAGCTTGTCGATTTATCTGTGCTCCGGTGATTTCTTTGATATTTATGACGACTTGGCTGTGTTTAAGTGGATTTTCGATTTTGCTCGTGTTTTGGATTTGGTTACTCCGACTTGGAACAACCTTGACATCTCCTGTAGATGGAACAAGTTGTATAATGTTGAGAGGTGGTCAGCCTTTCGCCTACTATACAGCAAAATCCTCGCATCCTTCTTACATACTTTTACTGTATACCTGGGAAGAGTAGGTAGCTTGCACATTCTAGGTTTTTCTTTCACTCCCAGTCCAGCATGGAATCTTAAGTTATCAAAAGGAAACTATACCTTATTACAAACACATTTTGGTCAAAAGTTATCTTTTGCATTGAGTCTTAGAGATATTTACAAAACAATAACAACAATCAAATAATTGGGACGTAACTCGCAATTCTATTCATAAATGAAAGCAAATGAATGGTGTAAAAGTCACATTCTGTTCAATTAAGTTTATTCAGAGGGTTGTAAAAGCCGAGATTACAATGATGTTGTGAGTTACGACCTGGTGTGGTAAAATGTTTGGCTTATATCTCATTTACTTAATCAAAAGAGAAACTAAATTGTCACATACGCCAATATTATTTAAAAAATGTAGTTTATACTGAAAAATCCTGGAAGTAAAAGCCATTTTATTCTAAAAATTTTGGTAGTAAAAGCCGTCGTTTTTGCGAATATCGATTTTTTAAATATACAGATCGATAGAGCTTGAAATTATGAACAAAACTGCATTATTAACTCAATTTGGCCAAAATGGCTTTTACGACCTTTCTTCCCCGAAGTATCGATGTCATTCTTCATTTTACAAAGTATTGAACTTTTGTCGTTGCTCTTTCTTTGGTTTGTATTGGTCTGCATCCTTTATACTTTGCAGCAACTTGACTATTGCGTTCGCAGATTTTTTTGGTATTCTGTAATAGGATAAATAAAGTCGATTGGTACAAAGCAAAGGACACGCGACTATTGCATGTGTGAATAAAAAACCGTAATGTGTCGGGGAAGGAACATAAAACAATATGAGTGATACGAAAGGAAATTTGTACTTACGCCCCTTGACGGCAACATCCACAGAATGCGTTCGATCGTTTTCTCATTTTGAAATTATAAAAAATAACTGCTATTATCGCAATACGGTTTTGCCCGAGTCTTATCAATAAATTTAATGAGGTTTTCCCCGTATGTTGTACGTTATGATTAATGTAATGTAATGTCCAAGGCTGGTAAAAAAAAAAGAATAGTTTTATTTCAGGCATGGCCCATAAATGGTTAGTAACAAAGGAAACTTACAACTATGTTAGTAATTACTATCTAGAATAAAATAAAATTTAAATTTAAATTAACTAATCTAGAAGAAGACTTCATATGCCAACATAGGCAGATTTTATCTACCTCCAAGATATGAAATCTTAGTAGCTTTTGTAAGCTGGAAACGTGTCCAGTGCTGCATAATAGTACTGTCCACGTCCAGCTTACCTGCAATAACTTTCAGGAAACTGTCGCAGCTGCTCCTCACGCAATGAATCAGGGATGCGATGCGTTTCCTAACGATTGCTGAAAAGCTAGCTGGTTAACAACAGCTGGTTAACAACAAGATAAAAATTCCCGTTAGTTATCACTATTTTCCCAGTTTTTTAGTGTGCCCAATATGATTTACATTAAAACTACAATCAAAAAATTCATTTTAACGGGCTATCGTGCTTGTTTTGGTTAATCCGTGATTGCGATGTAAAAACAATTGATCACTCTTTGTTTTTAGGTCAATATTCTTCGAACTGTTGATAACACAAGACATTAAGATTACACAAGAAATTATGTCCAAAACATGTACTAAGAATTTCTGTGTACTAAAATTCGTAGGGTTGCCTCGATTATCTGATCCTATTCCTTACAGGTGTGTCCATAAAACGTGGATCGTCACGCAAGACGTAGGGTCCCAGCATCCTCATTGCATTAATATTCCCAAGGTGTACTCAGCGACTTTGGAGTACGAAACAGGTAAGTTTCTGATTTTGCCGTCAATATTACTTCCCAAATTGTTCTTTCGACGATGTCTCCTCATTCGCCTGGTTGGTTTCATTATTTCAGATGATGTTGACGACGGGATGAGGTTTACCAATGAAAAACTCGCTGGATACGCTCAAAAACTGTTGCCTGCCGATTCAAACGAATGTGCATCGACATTGCGTCGTCTCCTACTAACTCTATAGTCTACTTAGTCTTAAGTTTTCCTGTCTTATATAATGTAATTCTAGAACTGTCTGATTTGTATTAAAATATGTAAAACACTTATTGTGATAAAGTTTGTCTGGTGATTTATTCATGAGCAAAATCATTTATGCTGTAACGACATGCCCCTGACGGATTGAAATATTAAGTTGGGGACTTATATTTCAATCTTAATATTGTTGGAAGATCAATATTGTTTTGGGAATATGATAGGACTTGTTCTTAAGCTGAGCTCTATCTAATTCCATCAAAATAAAATTTTATATCGTTCCTGTATTAAGATTTTCTTTTTTTGTATGAAAACGCGGACGATCATTTAAACTCGTTCATATATGTATAGGCGGGGACACGGACCCGCCGAGACGTGAGTAAATGTTGTCAGAGAGGAGATATCAAGTGGATATCGTAATAGCCTCAATGATGAAATACAATATTACTAAAACATGTCGGGTAGGGACTTGGCTCTACTTAGACATGTGTGAATGATACCGGAGAGGAGATACCTAGGAGATGTCGTAACAGCCTCAGTGAAGAGATACAATTCACATATCATGTCAAATCCAAAATCCAAAATCGGAAATCCAAAATCCAAAATCGGAAATCCGATTTTTGGAAATTGTGCTGGGAGTTTGGTCTGGTTTCAGATAATGAGAAAGACACATGAAAAGGTACGGAATGTGGTTTGCAGACGTAGTCACACACTTTTAAGAATAAAAAAGGCGTGCACGCCGACAAAGGGACGATACATTAAAACTTGAAAGTACGAATCTGTTGTAAACTAGCATAGACGACCGGATCAGTGTGAAAAACTCCACAAAACGATAGATATCGATTATCAATGTTCCTTAAGGTTCACATATGAGATTCGTATCGTCATAGCCTTCGAACGTATTACGGTTGGGTCACCAACCTTAAAAATATGTAAACATAGACAGTAGTAGCTACGGCGAACAGTCTTCAGATAAAGACGTATGGCTCTAGCGTCTGTAGTTTGCAGTCCTTACCTACTGTAAACTACGTTAACCATCTATAAGATGGAATATCAAGTTGGGGTACCAACTATAAATAAATATAGGTAAGCTTTTACCGTCCTTTTAGAGGATGAGACACAGGCAGTAGTAACTCCGGTGAACAGCCTTAGAACGTAGTTAGGTTTGTTAGGTAAATTTGATAGGTTCGATTTGATAGGTTCGATTTGATAGAATAGATTAGGATAGATTAAGGTAGACTAGGTTGGGTAACCAACGCTAAATAAAAACATCCACAGGCAATAGTAACTTCGGTGAACAGCCTTTATAGCTAGTCGAGATAACGACGATAAATAATCATAGGCAGTAGTAGCATTAGCGAACAGCCTTAAATGGATATAAAATCCACGAATGAAAATAAGCTTTGGTATTTTATATCTTAGCAAATCTCACATCAAATATAAGAGACGTTAGTAGTCACAAGCGAAAGCGTTTCATATAAAGACGTTTGGGTAGCGTCTGTAGTTTACAGTCCTTACCTACTGTAAACTACGTTAACCACCTATAAGGTGGAATATTAAGTTGAGGCACCAACTATAAATATATGTAGGTAAGTTTTACCGTTCTTTTAGAGAACGAGAAACAGACAATAGTAACTACGGTGAACAGTCTTCGAAAGCATTACGGTTGGGGCACCAACTATAAAGAAATGTAACTTCAGGCGGTAGTAGCTTCGGCGAACAGCCTTTCGGTATTGGTTTACTGGAAAACATACAATAACGGTTGGGTCACCAACCTTAAAGAAATGTAACCTCAGGCAGTAGTAGCTTCGGCGAACAGCCTTTCGGTATTGATTTACTGAAAACACACACTAAACACTGGAGTTACGACTCGAGCTCTTGAAGAGCCGGAAGGCGGTCTTCAACATGGGCGTCGGGAAGCCGACTTAAAATAAACTTGTCGGGCAGCCGACATAAAATACACTAATTAGAGTCGGGGAGCTGACTATAAACGATACTGCATGACGTAAGACCTTGCCGAAGGATCGTAGCGCAGGCAGTCCGGGCTATGACCCAACCAAAGGAGCTGCCAATTGCTTTGGAGTTCTCGGGCAAGACCCACCCGATCGGTTTCAGCCACAGAAGTGGTTGTGCCGATCCCTCAAACAGTCTTCGGACTGCAACGTTCCTCAAACAGTTTTCGGACTGCAACGATACTGAAGGGATCAATTGTTGCCGGTGGGGGTCGCCTCACAATCCGCATAGTAGAAGATAGGATGTCGACCATAGAAGGGAGCGGTGGCCGGAGCTCCCTTCCTCTTCACCCCCATAAACTATATGCTTGTCTAACCAAAATTGCTTATTCAGGGGTGTTGAAGAGACTGGCAACGAATAAGCAAAGATTGAGATACCAAAGTACTTAAAAAGGCTCTGGGTACTATATGACAAAATTAAACACAACGTAGGGATCCTTGGGAAAGACCATTGCCATTGCCAATGACTACGGTCATTGGCTATTTTATAAAGAGATTAAATAGTCTCTAGAGAGATCGAATTAAGACATTAATCCTTGAGGAAGATCATTGGCAGAGCCAGCGACTACGGTCGTTGGCTAATTTTTGCTAAAGATTAAATAATCTTTAGAGAGAGAGAAACTTGAAAGGTTGGTGGACTTTCAAGTTAACAATTATTATATTGTGGAGAAAGGAATTAGTCACATTTGGTGCCGAGGATGAGTCCGCACGGCCAGTGATGGTTATAAACCATCACATTTGTTGCTTGTGAAAAATGGAATAAGTTTTAAAACTTTGGAATCTCAATCATTGGTTATTCGGAAATACAACCTGAAGTTTATGCTGGGGGTTGTATGGAATGGGGGTTGTATTACTCTCATTAGTTGTAAGATGAGAAGTTTTAAAACTTGTAAATAAATGGAGTTTCCATTGTTGCAGGTACTGATCATCTAAGTTGCTGAAGGGTGATTTCAAGTAAGGTTTGCCGCAGAACCAAGCCAAATTACAGTCGAGTACAGGGAGCTCGAACTGCTTATGAGTCATTTTATATGAACTCCATTAGTTAAGTGTAATCAGTGATCTGTGATTTGACAGACATAAGGACAAATCTAAGATTTGTGAATATGAGTGATTACGAAGAGGAGCATCTGGCTGAGGAGCCGCAGCCAGTAAAGGAGCCAAAGAAGAAGAGACAGGCGAGAGGAAGAAAACGCAAGCACGAAGAAGAAGAAGGAGTTGAAGGCGCTCCGCAATTCCAATCAAAGGAAATTGGAATGTTGTATAAACTGTTTAAGAAAACAACGGACTCCATAGAGGGTCGACTGATAAGTCTAGGAGATGAAGTAAAGCGTGTGCAAGAAGGGAATCAGACTGTAAGAGTGTTAACCCCTGAGAGGGGTTCAACATCTTCTCCAACCACATCGGGTACGATTCAGCAACATGAACGACCCTATTACAACATTAATTGGAATGTGGAGAAACCGAAATTTGAAGGGAACGGTAAGGTTCACCCAGTGGATTTTGTAGAGGAACTGGCGGGGTATTTAAGGAAGGTACCGACTGGCAGTGGAACAAATGACATTGACATTATAGTCGAATGTCTAAAAGGAGAAGCCAGAAGTTGGGCCAGAATATACAAATCCCGATGGGAAACATTTGTGGATTTTAAGAAGGATTTCCTAGATGTTTACTGGGGCGAATCTGCCCAAGCCAAAGTTAGGAGGAGTATTACCCATAATAATTGGGATCGAAGCAAGACTCCGTCGATGTTATCGCATTTTATTAGCCTGACAGGGCAGGTTAAAATGCTTAACTATGAAGTACCAGAAAAGCAGCTGGTAGATGATATTATGAGACATTATCCGAAAACAGTACAGAGTTTATGGATTATTTCCCAAGGGAAAACGATTCTCGAAGCGACGGAATTCTTGAACAAGGTGGATGATGTTCATAAATTTGATACAGACAATAATAAACCACCTTTAAGAGAAAAGAGAGATGAAAATAGTGGTCAGAGCAAAAGCTCAAATTATAAACCGAACCTTAATTATAAATCGGTAAGAAAACCACAAGAAGGCCTAAAGGACTATAGGGATGGCCAGAAGAATGACAAACCAAAGGCTCAGGCCGCAGTAATAGAGGCAGAACCTCTTACTGTTGATACGAATAATTTAAATTGATAAATACTCGCCCGGAAGGTTCCGCCGAGGCGAGTAGAAGCAATATCAAAGGGAATATTGGGTACAATATTATGGTAAAGCAAGGGTGGAAACCAGGTGAAACCTTAGGAAATCCATTAAACCCAAGAGTATTGAAAGAACCCATTACAGCCGTGGGCCAAACAGATAAGAGAGGATTTGGATATGTTCCTCAAAAAGATAACTTGATACAAAAGGTAGTTGGAGTATTGGCGAAACGAAGCGATCGACCTGCGGAAGACTCGGTCACCTTTCAAGAGATAAATACGGTATTTGAAGAACAACCGGAAGAGATGGAGTTAAATGAGATGAAGGCCGAGTTAAAGATCATTTATATGAATTTGGAGATAACTGTATTGTTTGATACGGGCAGTGATATAACATGCATATCTGAGAGTTTATTCTTACAGATTAAAGAGGTCGACAAAACACTGCCAGTCATGCCCGTTAGGGCATTCCAAATAAGAGGCGCTATTGGACAAAAGAGCGCTAAGATACAACAAGCAGTTGTTCTCCCCATTCATATTGGATCTTTGGAATTGCCAACTCCATTTCTAATAGTGCCTAACTTACTTAGGCCTATGATATTTGGGTTCGACTTTATGAGGAGACATCAGGTGACCATGGAGTTAACCAAAGAGAAATCAGGCTTCATAATTGGACAAAACGATAAATACTACTTTGTAAAGTTTGAGAGTAGCAATATTAATGAGGAACAAACTGATTCGAATCTAATCAAATCTGTAAATACAGTCAATGCGGACCCAATTAAAGTTGGGAAAGAGTTAAAGTTGGAAGATAGAGAGAAGCTATTCTCCATATTAAATAAGTACCCAAACTTATTTTCGGAACAGTTAGGAAGAGCCAACTGTTACGAGCATGAAATTGAAATGTTGGATGATATTCCAATAGTCAATAGGTCTTATCCTATACCATATGCATACAAAGCTAAGATGGAAGCTAAGTTGGCCGAGATGGAGGAACAGGGTATCATAACGAGGTGCGCCACACCATATTCTAGCCCACTTACATTCGTATTGAAGAAGGATGGTTCAATTAGAGTCTTGTTAGATGCCAGAGGCATTAATAAAAAGATGGTCGCTGAAACGGAGAAGCCACCATTACAATTGGATGTAATGAACTCGTTTCATGGAGCTATGCATATAACGACCATAGACCTAAACAATGCCTACTTCCAAATACCGATTAATAAAGATGGGCGAAAATATACCGGGTTTACCTTTGAGGGTAAATCCTATGTTTACAATGTTCTACCTCAAGGTCTTAAGACATCTGTTGGGAGCTTTAGTAGGGCTATGGATAGGATACTTGGCCCAGACGTCCGAGAATTTTGTGTAAATTATCTGGACGATCTTGCGATTATGACAAAAGGCTCTTTGGATCTGCACTTGGAACATGTAGACAGAGTATTGAGTAAGTTGAATGAATCCGGACTTACTTGCAACTTATCAAAGTGCGAATTTATATGTACAGAAGTAAAGATGTTGGGCTTTATAATTTCGACAAACGGGATAAGCGCAGACCCAGATAAAATCAAAGCAATTAGGGAGTTCCCCTCCCCTAAGAAAGCAAAGCAGATGAGAGCTTTCTTGGGTCTTTGTAATTTTTATAGACGCTTTATCCCTAACTATAGTACAATTACTATACCATTATGCGAACTGCTAAAGAAGGATAAACGCTGGAAATGGAGTGAAAGAGAACAAAAAGCATTTGATGAGATTAGGGACGAGTTCCTTAACACGATTAAGTTGCATCATCCAGATTTTATGAAACCGTTTTATTTGCAAACAGACAGTTCAGGTATCGGCTTAGCCGGCGTTCTTTACCAAAAGGATGATGAAAACTCTATGAAAATATTGGGATTTCATAGCAAAGCTCTCAAAGGAGCGGAACTGAACTGGACTGTTACTGAACAAGAGTTCTATGCAGTTATAGCTTGTCTAAAGAAGTTTGAAACTTACCTAAGAGGAAGTAAGCTATACATATTAACTGATCATAAAGCATTACAGTTTGTAAATAATTGGAGATTATATAATAGCAAGATAACGAGGTGGATAATCTATTTGGAGCAATTTGATTATGAGGTGCAACATATTAATGGGAAAGACAATATAGTACCAGATGTACTATCAAGGTATCCACCCAATAGTGACATTGTACAAGAAACAAAGATTTATTGCCCAGAGATTCTGTACATAGAAAAGCATTGTAATAAGCAATTGAATGCAAATTTAACAAAAATTGAGATGTTACAAGAACAAGACGAAGATATTAAGTCAATAAGAAAGGAGCTGGAAAACCAACAGAGTTGGTCGAATGAAAAAAGAGCATTTTTGGAGCGATGCTCTATAAAGGATAATATATTATATTTTAAGCCTGGGGTTAACGATAAGGAAGTAGTATATATGCCAAAATGTATTACTCAAGATTTGATAAAACAAGCTCACCTGGAGATGGGACACCAGGGTGCTTATAAGATTGTAAAATATGTAAAATTGAGATGCTTTTGGAAAGGTATGGGAAAGGAGATCCTACAGGAGCTAAGGACTTGCCATATTTGTCAACTTTCCAAAAGTAATAATATCAAACATGTAGGACCGATGCAGCCGGTCCTACGGGAAGATGTCGGTGACTTAGTCATGGCAGACATATATGGACCTTTGCCTGCTGGGGTTTTTGGCTATACCCATATACTAGTCATACAAGACACATTCAGTAAGTTTGTGAAGTTGTATCCATTAAAAAGGGCAACCGCTAGTGCGGTTGTAGCGAAACTGAGTAATTTCGTACAGATAATCAAGCCCAAGGCGATTATGACCGATAATGGAAAACAATTCATAAGTAAAGTATGGAAAAAGTTTTGTGGAGATAACAAAATTAAGGTACTATACACAACAGTAAGGAACCCGAGACCTAACTCCACAGAAAGAGTGAACAAGGAGATGGGTAGAATGTTCAGGACTTATTGTAATGGTAATCATAAGAGCTGGGCCACATTGTTGCCAGAAGTGGAAAAATTGTATAATAATACATATCATGACAGTACTGGATTTACTCCAAATGAGGTACTGCATGGGGAATCAAATAGAATGTCGTTTGATCGATATCTTTTCTTAAAGAAAGGACGCTTGGATGTAAATGTTATTAGAGAAAAGGTCAGAGAGAACCTTAAGAAAGCAAGTGAGGATAGAACTCATAAGTACAATAAGTACCATAGGTTGATCCAATATAAGATTGGAGATTATGTTAAATTAAAGAGATGTAATATGTCGAGTGCTGAGAAAAAGATCATAAGCAAATTCGATTTATTGTATGAAGGCCCATATATTGTCGCAGAAGTGCCAAGACCCAATGTATACACTTTGGTGGACCCTGAGACTAATGTAGTCCGGGGTAATTTTAATACAATAAATATTTCAAAGTACTATAGGTAAAAACAAAGGTGGTTGTTTCGGTAAGGTAAAAGGACTTGGAGGTTCAGATGTGGTGGTACTGCATTATGCAGGGGAATTAAATATGAGTTATTAACTTATATTTAATTCAAATATATTTGTGATACAATGTCGGCCTACTTGGTGATATATGCAATGTCCAAGTGGTATTGTATTATATCGTGAAGCTGGGTTAATAGGTCGTTTAAATTTGCTATATTGGGTTGAAAACAGAGTAATTTCTATTACTCTACATCTGATATAGCGGAATTTTGCATTACTAAGTGTTGGAACTTAGTTAACTGTTATAATCATTTTAGAGTAATCTCTCTAAGTCCGAGTTGAGTGACGATGTTATGAAAATGAACTGAAACATATACGAAAATCGCATGAAGATAAGATATGGCGTTAGCACGCGTTGGGTATGTTATTCTTCCCCAAACTGTGGAAGGGGAGGTGTGTTGGGTAACATGCGATAGGTTTGTGCCGATCCTAGAAGGAGGTGGTCTTGAACAAACATTGCTCATACAACGTTTTAATCAAGAAGATATGAGAATGTAAAATATGCAATAAGAGTGAAAGTTTTTATTTTATTTGGGGAGATAAAATAACAAACAGATGGAAGAATAGGAGTTGAACACATAAGTGTTCAAAAATAAGTTGGTCATTTGTAAGATTCCTTCTGATGGCTATAATAATAATAATGCGATAGTAATAATAATGAACAATTATTATTAAATACCAGCCTTAGAAGACTGGCTCTTGAGTCATGTCTATCTTTGGTAAATTCCACTATAGCGAAGCTATAAGGAATTTAGGGGGTTGAATGTAACGACATGCCCCTGACGGATTGAAATATTAAGTTGGGGACTTATATTTCAATCTTAATATTGTTGGAAGATCAATATTGTTTTGGGAATATGATAGGACTTGTTCTTAAGCTGAGCTCTATCTAATTCCATCAAAATAAAATTTTATATCGTTCCTGTATTAAGATTTTCTTTTTTTGTATGAAAACGCGGACGATCATTTAAACTCGTTCATATATGTATAGGCGGGGACACGGACCCGCCGAGACGTGAGTAAATGTTGTCAGAGAGGAGATATCAAGTGGATATCGTAATAGCCTCAATGATGAAATACAATATTACTAAAACATGTCGGGTAGGGACTTGGCTCTACTTAGACATGTGTGAATGATACCGGAGAGGAGATACCTAGGAGATGTCGTAACAGCCTCAGTGAAGAGATACAATTCACATATCATGTCAAATCCAAAATCCAAAATCCAAAATCGGAAATCCAAAATCCAAAATCGGAAATCCGATTTTTGGAAATTGTGCTGGGAGTTTGGTCTGGTTTCAGATAATGAGAAAGACACATGAAAAGGTACGGAATGTGGTTTGCAGACGTATTCACACACTTTTAAGAATAAAAAAGGCGTGCACGCCGACAAAGGGACGATACATTAAAACTTGAAAGTACGAATCTGTTGTAAACTAGCATAGACGACCGGATCAGTGTGAAAAACTCCACAAAACGATAGATATCGATTATCAATGTTCCTTAAGGTTCACATATGAGATTCGTATCGTCATAGCCTTCGAACGTATTACGGTTGGGTCACCAACCTTAAAAATATGTAAACATAGACAGTAGTAGCTACGGCGAACAGTCTTCAGATAAAGACGTATGGCTCTAGCGTCTGTAGTTTGCAGTCCTTACCTACTGTAAACTACGTTAACCATCTATAAGATGGAATATCAAGTTGGGGTACCAACTATAAATAAATATAGGTAAGCTTTTACCGTCCTTTTAGAGGATGAGACACAGGCAGTAGTAACTCCGGTGAACAGCCTTAGAACGTAGTTAGGTTTGTTAGGTAAATTTGATAGGTTCGATTTGATAGGTTCGATTTGATAGAATAGATTAGGATAGATTAAGGTAGACTAGGTTGGGTAACCAACGCTAAATAAAAACATCCACAGGCAATAGTAACTTCGGTGAACAGCCTTTATAGCTAGTCGAGATAACGACGATAAATAATCATAGGCAGTAGTAGCATTAGCGAACAGCCTTAAATGGATATAAAATCCACGAATGAAAATAAGCTTTGGTATTTTATATCTTAGCAAATCTCACATCAAATATAAGAGACGTTAGTAGTCACAAGCGAAAGCGTTTCATATAAAGACGTTTGGGTAGCGTCTGTAGTTTACAGTCCTTACCTACTGTAAACTACGTTAACCACCTATAAGGTGGAATATTAAGTTGAGGCACCAACTATAAATATATGTAGGTAAGTTTTACCGTTCTTTTAGAGAACGAGAAACAGACAATAGTAACTACGGTGAACAGTCTTCGAAAGCATTACGGTTGGGGCACCAACTATAAAGAAATGTAACTTCAGGCGGTAGTAGCTTCGGCGAACAGCCTTTCGGTATTGGTTTACTGGAAAACATACAATAACGGTTGGGTCACCAACCTTAAAGAAATGTAACCTCAGGCAGTAGTAGCTTCGGCGAACAGCCTTTCGGTATTGATTTACTGAAAACACACACTAAACACTGGAGTTACGACTCGAGCTCTTGAAGAGCCGGAAGGCGGTCTTCAACATGGGCGTCGGGAAGCCGACTTAAAATAAACTTGTCGGGCAGCCGACATAAAATACACTAATTAGAGTCGGGGAGCTGACTATAAACGATACTGCATGACGTAAGACCTTGCCGAAGGATCGTAGCGCAGGCAGTCCGGGCTATGACCCAACCAAAGGAGCTGCCAATTGCTTTGGAGTTCTCGGGCAAGACCCACCCGATCGGTTTCAGCCACAGAAGTGGTTGTGCCGATCCCTCAAACAGTCTTCGGACTGCAACGTTCCTCAAACAGTTTTCGGACTGCAACGATACTGAAGGGATCAATTGTTGCCGGTGGGGGTCGCCTCACAATCCGCATAGTAGAAGATAGGATGTCGACCATAGAAGGGAGCGGTGGCCGGAGCTCCCTTCCTCTTCACCCCCATAAACTATATGCTTGTCTAACCAAAATTGCTTATTCAGGGGTGTTGAAGAGACTGGCAACGAATAAGCAAAGATTGAGATACCAAAGTACTTAAAAAGGCTCTGGGTACTATATGACAAAATTAAACACAACGTAGGGATCCTTGGGAAAGACCATTGCCATTGCCAATGACTACGGTCATTGGCTATTTTATAAAGAGATTAAATAGTCTCTAGAGAGATCGAATTAAGACATTAATCCTTGAGGAAGATCATTGGCAGAGCCAGCGACTACGGTCGTTGGCTAATTTTTGCTAAAGATTAAATAATCTTTAGAGAGAGAGAAACTTGAAAGGTTGGTGGACTTTCAAGTTAACAATTATTATATTGTGGAGAAAGGAATTAGTCACAATGCAATGCTATGGTGTAAACTAGATGTATTTACATAGAACTATAAAAGTCAAAGGGCCTCGTCGCCCGACATATTCCCCTGTTATTCCTAGTGTGTTGTCGGACGTTTTTACTGCGAAATAAAAGTTTTAAAGTCAAAATAATATCTGGAGTGGAAAATAAAGTGAGTGCTATCCATATTTACCTGAGTAAGTTCAAAATACGTGTAATAAAATAAATCTGCACCTTTCAGACTATGTCTAAGGAGTCAACGGTTGTTGTTAAGTTTATACTTAGTTGTTAAGTTTATAGGCAGTCTTGAAGACCGAATGAGCTTAAAATGTGTCCCAAGTCGTTGGGTCATCGGCTCACTTTACAAAGAAATGTATTTGTGCGCTATCCACCACTCAACTAGGAGAAGAAGGTGGTTTACTATAACATTAATAAGTTTCGGCGTTAGGTTATTGGAAACCATTCTTGGCTACAGTTTACTACCAATCAGGCGAGTTTATACCTAATTTGTAACTGATGTTGAGTTTTACCGTTTCGCCGCTTTTTATTTTTCACTTTAATTTTTCTAGTGCAGATAACTTCGATCATGCAAACCTCTATCTGTTGCGGTACATATCGCTTGGCGACGAACTTCAATCAAACGCGGCCCGTACAACGGCCAACATTCAGAGTACCGTCGTCAACGAACTGTTTGTCGGATCTTTTCCAGCTACTACTAAACTCATGTCATCAGAAGGATTACTAATAATTCGACCATTAATTGCCAGCATCCATCGGTCGATTGAGATGTTTGGTAAATTTTGTGATTTTCAATCGCAAGCTCCACACCATAGCGCGCACTTTGAACATCTAAAGGCGCGGATCTCTAACTATGCAAATTTTTTTGATACGAAAATGAACCTATTTTCGGAATTATATAGCATGGATATTAAGGTTGAACCCGATTCACCATCGACATCAGTAACAACTGACGTCGATGATGCTAAGGAAAATATTAAAATTGAAATAACAAAAGCGATCTTGGAACATTTGTTAGTTATTTTGTGTTTAAAATGTTTTGTGGTTGATTTGTAGATATATTTAGTCAGATGGGAGTGTTCGTTGACTGGTGCATGAGCAGCTAGCGGGAGTACAATTTAAAGTCCGAAATCCGTATTACTATACTTTTAATTATTCCTTACAAACTCACTTATTTTATGCGTAAACTAATGTGAAGGAATTATGTACTGACGTATTAATTGTTATGACCGACGCGGGCGACGGCTGGAAATCCACTGTCGTTCCCCGCGCTCCTCTGAGCTCGGGCGACGTGCAAAACGCCGCGTCAACATAATGTGTCACCACATCATTCCTCCCCTTTTTAAAAAAAAAATTAAAATCCTAAAAATATCTTAAAATTAAAACTTACTCTAAATATCTCAACAGTACGACACAAGTACAATGTAAGTCAACGGAATTTGCTGATGCTATGTCTACAGTCGCCGTCTCGCCCGCTGTGACGCGATAAGCGAGGAATGTAACACGACTCTTTTAACAAACGACGTTCGTAAATGAATTCTCAAACTTACTTGCAATATCACGCTATGTTTTTTATAAGGGTAGGCAGAGCATCATCCTAACACAAATTTTCAAATTAAATTCTCTTACTGAAATCAAAACTTCTTTTATTTTACTGTGTCCACCAACTAAACCTAACATTTACCTTAAAATATTAAAATTGTAATACTTAACTAAGACACTTAAACTAGGAATACACTAATTTAGCTGTTGTTGTTTGTGCTTTAGGTTGTACACTTTCCACTTTAATCACTGGTAACGTGTTTACGTCCGTAATTTGCTTTGTAATAAACTTTCCAACTCTTCTTCTTAGCTGTCGAAACAATAAGTAGCCAACGGTGATACATAACAATACCAAAATCGTAATTATTAGTATTCCATAACTGTCGCTTAACTGTTTCTCTACCGTTGCTTGATTTATAACCAAATTTTCTTTACTTTCTTTAGTTGTTTGATTTCCCATTTTCTTTATTTTCTTTTTTACTAGGTATGTCACTGAACCAAAATGAAATTATTTCAAGTAAATATTCTTCGACGTCTCTGAATTAAATGATGTTACCTATTGTTTCGACTTCTCTTAATATATACTTGACTTAACTGAGTATGCTTATTTATTTATCCTTCAAAAATACAATAAACGCACGTACTTACTTACTAAGCTAGTTCCTATTTTATTTCCTTATTGCATAAATCTTACTGGTTTCCTACTTATTCTACCACTACGCGTAATTTTAGCGTCAGGGCTGTCACAAACCTTTTCTTTTTCTGACTCTATTATTTTCTGACTGTTTTTAATATTTTCATCCATTAATTCATATGCTGGCTTCAACCTATCTATAGATATAAATGCTTTTCTTCCGGGTAACTGAACTTGAAAAACTTTGTCCGTCCTAGTAATAACTGAATAGGGTCCGTCGTAAGGTGGTTGTAACGGTTTTCTTACCGCGTCCACCCTTACGTAGACTTTTTCACATGTTTTTAAATCTTTACTGACAAATATCTTCCTACTATTTACGTTTTCTCTTTTACAAGGTTGAATTTCTTTGATAGCTTGCTTCAAATTCGTTACATAATTCTGAATATCAGTTTCTACCTTAATATCTGAATTGTAAAAATCCCCTGGTAACCTTAAAGTTGTACCGCAAACTATTTCTGAAGCACTAATGTTTGTGTCAACCCTAACTGCTGTCCTTAATCCTAACAAAACAGTTGGTAATTCATCTACCCATGATTTTGTTGAAAATCTAGCTGCCAAGGCTACTTTTAAAGATCGATGCCAACGTTCAACAGCACCATTACTTTGAGGATGATATGGGGTTGTCCTTATACGCCTAATTCCCAAGCGTTCCGTAAGGAGTGAAAAAAGGTTACTTTCAAATTGTCTACCTTGATCCGTAGTCACTTTTATAGGACATCCGAATCTTGTAATCCACCCTTCATAAAATACTCTACAGACAACCTCCGCCGTCATCTCTTTAATTGGAAATGATTCTGGCCACCGCGTGTAACGGTCAATAATCGTTACTAAATATCTATAACCTTCGGGTGATGTGCTTAATGGGCCAACTATGTCTATATGCACATGTTGAAAACGATCTACGACCTCAAATTTACCTAAATCGGATACAGTATGTCTCTGAATTTTAACTCGCTGACAGGCGTTACAAGTCTTTGCCCAATTCCTAACATCTTTATTCATTCCGGGCCAAAAATATCTTTTGTTAATAAGATTCAAAGTCGCTCTAACTCCAGGATGGCTTAAATTATGAAAAGTGTCAAAAACTATGCGTCTAAATTTTTCCGTTAAATATGGCCTGCATTGACTTGTTGACGTTTCACAAATAATTTGATCCGTGCTATCCGGTAAGGAAATATGTTTAAAAAGCAACTTGCCATTTGATTCGCATAACAACTGCGCAAGCTGTTTGTCACGGCTTTGGTCACGAGCTAATTCTGCGAAGTCTAACGCTGTGGGGCATGTTATTTCCTCCACGCGCGATAAGGCGTCAGCAACTACATTGTCACTACCACACACGTGCCTAATGTCCGTTGTAAATTCACTAATTAACATTATATGTCGCGCCCTTCTAGGTAACTCTTTTTCACTCCCTAGTTTACTGAATGCGCAAGTAAGAGGCTTGTGGTCAGTATAAACGACTAATTGACGACCTTCGACCATATAACGAAAGTGAGCAATCGCCAAATATATGGCTAAAAGCTCTCTATCATAAGTACTATATTTCTTTTGTGCCTCTGACAATCGTTTAGAAAAATAACCTAATGGTTTCCAATCCTTACCTTCTTTTTGCTGAAGTACAGCGCCCACACACGAGTCTGAAGCGTCTGCCATGAGCGCTAAAGGGGTGTCAGATGTCGGATGCGATAAAGTAGTAGTTACCTGCAAGTTTTTCTTGCACTTCTCAAACTGTTGAATCGCCTTTTCATTCCAAATTATTTTCATCTTGTCTTTTCGTTTCGTATTATGTAAAAATTTATCTAACTCTAATTGATCCTCTGCTGCCTTTGGGATAAAAGATCTATAAAAATTTAACATACCTAAAAATCTCCTCATCTCTTCGACGGTGTTTGGCCTGGGGAAGTCGATGATCGCCTTCACCTTCTCCCCCAGTGGCCGTATCCCAGATGACGAGACTTGATGACCCAGAAATTCTAATTCACTCTTTTCAAAAACACATTTTCCAAGATTAATAGTGATTCCATAATTATTTAATTTTTCAAAAACTTCCCTTAAGTGCTTCCTGTGTTGTGTGACGTCATCGCTAGCTACTATAACGTCATCCAAATAGATAAATTAATAGTCTAAACCCGATAGAACGCTGTGAGACATAAATCTTTGAAAAGTTTGAGCAGCGTTCTTTAAACCGAAGGGCATTCGAGTAAATTCGAATAAGCCAAACGGTGTTATTACCGCTGTTTTCTCTATATCGCTTTCATTTACAGGAATACAATTATAGGCCCTATTTATATCTAGCTTAGAGAACACTTTACCTGCCAGAACGTAAGTGAAGTCACGCAGCCTTGGAACGTGATACTTATCGGGCTTGGTGACAGCATTTACTCGCCTATAATCACCACAAGGCCGAATGTCACCGTTTTTCTTGGGAACTATGTGTAAAGGACTCGCCCATGGACTCTTGCTTGGTCTACAAATACCCATACTAGTCATAATCCTAAATTCCTCTTTCGCTCTAGTATAACGATCAGGCGGTAGTGGCCTGGCTCGTGCCTGAATAGGTGCACCTTCAGTTTCTATAAAATGACATACATTATGTTTGGGTGTTTCTTTGAATGACACAGGTTTCGTCAAATCAGGGTAATCAGATAACAAATCGCAATAAGGGTGATTTTGATCTAATGTTGGGATTGAACTTTCTTGCGAACTTGATATATTAGTCTTTATATTAAGATTTGTTACCTGATCCACCAACTTACGAGCACTTAAATCCACTAATAACTTATATTTAACTAAAAAGTCTGCCCCATAATGGGTTGTTTAACATCTGCTACTATAAAAGTCCATACGAAAGCTCTTCTTAATTTTAAGTCCAGTTCCATAGTATGTAAGCCATAATTTTTAATAGGTGTACCGTTCGCAGCATAGAGTTTATAATCGTCACACACTATATTTTTTTTTTGAAAATGCACTGACCATTTAGGTAACACTGACACATTTGCACCGCTGTCTATTAAAAAATTTAAACCTGATTTCACATCACGCACACTAAGACGG
Organism: Aproaerema taeniolella; assembly: GCA_949987775.1. NCBI lineage: Eukaryota > Metazoa > Arthropoda > Insecta > Lepidoptera > Gelechiidae > Aproaerema > Aproaerema taeniolella. The sequence continues at coordinate 5,895,537 of OX465270.1, forward strand.
TAATTTTTGCTGATGGTACAGCCGCCCGTCGCCGACTGCACAGCCCTCAGTTTTCCGGTTTTTTGTAATCTTTCCAATTACAGGGTTCCACACATTTGTGCGCTCTGTTCTTGTATTTATAATGGTAGTAGCATAACCAATCAGGATCTGTCTCAGTTCTTTTTTTTTTATTACCAAATCTAGTGGATCTAGAGCGTGAACGTGATCTAAAACGACCTCGGCCGCCCCTGTTATTCTGTCGCCCTCGTGCTGTTTCCAGTTTTTGTAATCTATCGCCCAATTTTTTTATTTCAGCAATTATGTTGCCCTCTGATGTAGAAGCTTCCGGCTGCACCACCGATATATTTGATGTATTTCTAATGGTTTCGCTCACCTTATCAGCCATTTTAGCCAGTTGTTCCAACTCGTGGGTTTCTGCCGCTGCCAACACACTGCGAACTGACGGTGGAAGGAGGTTCTGCCACAGGATTTCCAATGCATTGTCTGATATTTTGTCTCTAGCTAACTCTCGCATTCTTCTCAATAACTGAGAGGGTTTTTCATCACCTAATTCCATTTCACTTATTAATTTTTGTATTTTTCTCGTTTCTGATTTTTCATAGATTGATATTAATTTCTTTTTCAAAGCTTCATACTTTCCTGTAGGAGGCGGGTTTAATAATAAATCCGTAATCTGCATCATAACATCTTTGTCTAATTTTGCCAAAAACAGTTGGTATTTTGCGTCATCTGAAACTTTTTGTGGAGCTAGGACTGCATCAACCTGAATAAACCAGTATTTAGGTACGTCTTTCCAGAATTCTGGCAATCGGGATGTGATCGAAATACCAGACACGTTTTTTGTTTCTTCGTCTTCCGCCATGGTTACAATGAAATATGGGCTTTCAAGTTAATTTCTCAGCCGCCCACTTACTTGTAGCTGGAGAAATGTTCTGCCGCCGCCGCGCCGGATATTGGTGAGTGGTTCCCTTTTCAAGTTCACTGTTCACTACACTGCGCTGCCCCGCACCTTATTCACGGGGTCACCAGTTTTGTGATTAAAATGTTTTGTGGTTGATTTGTAGATATATTTAGTCAGATGGGAGTGTTCGTTGACTGGTGCATGAGCAGCTAGCGGGAGTACAATTTAAAGTCCGAAATCCGTATTACTATACTTTTAATTATTCCTTACAAACTCACTTATTTTATGCGTAAACTAATGTGAAGGAATTATGTACTGACGTATTAATTGTTATGACCGACGCGGGCGACGGCTGGAAATCCACTGTCGTTCCCCGCGCTCCTCTGAGCTCGGGCGACGTGCAAAACGCCGCGTCAACATAATGTGTCACCACAGTTATAAGAGTTGCCTTGGAGTAGGTATTTTTGTAGTCGCGTTACTGATAAGCGTATTTTAATTAAGTATTACCCATGACACATGAGGAACACCTTCACAAAGCTATAACTGTGTTTAAATTTTGCGGTTAGGTTATCAAAATGAGCAACAGCCAAATTTGATGTTGATTGTACGGGGAAGGGAAAATTAATAGCTAAAATTATATCTTCCGAGCCAACATTGTTTCAGTTATTAACTCGCCTGCTCTCAGACTGACGTGTTTTGTGCTTTATTAAATAATTTATTAACTTATGCAAATACATGTAGCAAAAGCTGTGCCATCATGTTGAAAGGTGAATTATTGATGTCACACGGTAAGCCGAGGATCCATATTTGAGATTGCGCATCAACACGTGAAGGGTATGCTTATGTTTTTGGATATTGTCATTAACATACCTGCATCGCAAGTGCGTTTGCGGTTGGCGAGTTCTTCTAATCAGGCTTTGTTATGATTATTTAAATGTTTTTAAACTTTTCAGATGGACACTAGGCAGACCCGGACTTACCACGTGGTAGACTTGTTACCAATACTGTACAATTCAGTTTGTGGAGTTCGTTGTGTACCGTCAACCAGTACCGGCAGCACTGATAAGTTCTAAAGCATAGTTCTTGAAACTATATTATACAGAATATGGTGGATCAAAACAAACATTGCCTGGCTGAGAAAATTAATTAATTTTTAAATAATTAACGAATTATAGCACGTAAGAGGCTAATAATTGACTCATTTTATCTATTACTCTTAACTATTTACTATTATGAAAATTTTACTCATCTGTACACAACAATTGATTCTATATTTGTGTAAAACCACAGTTTTGGCCGTTTTGTTGTAAAAAAAACATATTTACAAACAATTTTTTTGTTGGATTTTTTCGAATGTCGTACTTTTAGCATATTTAGAATAATTCTGTGAAAAAAGAAAAGTGTTTGCATTTTTTAGGGATCATTCAACAATTACGTGATCACCGGAAGGGGGGGGGTCAGGTGCTTGTATATACATCGGATTATTTGGGGGGGGGGAAGAAGCCACGATTACGTCATCATTTTATAACTTTAATTAACGTATAGCGAAATGAATAAATAAATTATATTTAAATATTTACGTCCAATTTTGAAATCTATTACTGGTAACACTAACTATTAGATAGATGGAACGGGATTTCCCCTGCTATAGACAAACTGTGACCAGATTTAGTTTTTTTTATACTTTTTCGGCATATTTTATCGACTTTTCCAAGCATCAGTATTGTTATAGGTATATTGGAGGAAGTAAGTATGTAAGTAAGTGCTAATACAGCAAAAATTTTAAACACGGACGGATTACGTAATCAAGGCGAGGGGGGGGGGGGGTTAAAAACAAAAGATTACGCTGTGATTACATAGGGGGGGGGGGGTTAAAAAAACGGCCAAAAATGATCACGTAATTGTTGAACGATCCCTTACCAAGAAAAACCTTTATCTCGACTGGACTAGAAGCCATATCTCTACACCGTCATTTTGATCACCATAAGAGTAGATAAAACCTTTGGAGAATAGGTATGTTCCAAAGCCATAAAAATCTGCGGCTCCTACTCTACTTGGACAACAATTACGTTTTTGTTGCAGATTCATACGTTGACAAAAAGTACAGTGTTAAAGAAGATAGTGACTCTGAAGTGACCGTCGCAGAAACTCAAAGTTTTAATAGTTTTTTATTACCTAAAGCTTGGCTAAGCCCCGAGATGAATGGAAGCCGTACCAATTGGCCGTGGAATCTAAGCTGGCTTAATAGAAATTGTAGTTTCATTTATCCAAATCCTTTTTCGCCAGTAAATAGAAGAGATGAAATAATAGAGTTAAGTTCTGTGGTGATGATGATTCTCCTTTGGATTTGTCGATATACTCTTCCAGAATAGATCACAGCTTAATTTCTCAAAACTGTTGTCGGGTCTAGAACATAAAGTCAACAATCAGGCTGAAACTGGCAATGCTTATTCTGCAAGTTGAACATTGAAGCATCTTAAGTATTTGCCAGAACTGGTCGAACTCCAGGATAGTACTGGTGTATATATTAAGAAGACAGAATTGGACTATTGTCTGCTTTCGTCCAAGAATTGTACTCGGCTGGCACGACTGTTAACCAAACATATTTTCTCAGAGTCTGCTTTGAGAAAATGTGAATATGTTGGTAGGACAACGAATAGAGGAAAAAACAGTCTCCGATTAGACCAGCATGCGACCGACGTCATAATCAAGTTCGTCTAGCGTATGGGTGCCTTAGAAGTTGGCGACGATCAACTGAACGGTCAATTAAAAGCGCCATGCGATGCCAGCTAGTTTTATCCAAAAATCACAATAAGATGATCTCACGATAAGCATTTACATGTAAAATTTACGAATGTTTTTAGTTATTAAGCGTAGGATAGCTTTGTAACAACTTTTTTTCATAAAATAATCATTCCTATGTTATTTTTTAAGTACCTAACAAAGCATTTATTATTTAATGCAATACTTAAGCTTACTCATAAGTACGAGTTAGGAAAACAATAGCTCACATTAGTAAAATATTTTCCTCGTCGCCGCTAAGTCTGATTCATACAAAATTATCATTTCATAATTCAAATTCCGCCACCTTCACATTGTGACGTTTTACCAACTCACTACAGTTGGCTCTTCTTAAAGTTGTCAATTTCTAAATTTGATGGCTTTTACAACTGTTAAACATTTTGCTTAGTAACTTTAAAATTATAGTCATTACTATTAATATTATCATTATACAGGGTTAATTTAAATTAGCTGATCACCTCTTGCAGGCAGATTCTCCACAACAATCCCAACAACATTTGTTCTACGACTTTTCAAAATTAATAGTTTTTAAAATTTAAGTTTTCCCATACAAAAAATATTTATTGTCTCTAAACTTGCGTTACTCTACGCACCTTGCGTAGACAAAATAATCACCACGTGCAGCGGGGCGCGGGATGGCGGGGTGACGCAGCGGCAGCGATGCTCATTTCAACATGACCTCAGTCAGTCGTACGTCATGGTCGATAAGGAACGCGTGCGCCGCCGCTGCGCGCGTCTCCTCTCTCGTTGCCGCGTAACCGAATTTCAATTAATTAGTGAGTGCCTACGGAAAACAGTACTGCGATGCCATACCGTTAAGCCAGCTCCACATTCATGGCCAAACGTTTGGCCGAGAGTTTTTGGCAAGAATTGACGGGACGGGAGCCGGGCCTCCACATTCTCGCCTTGCTCAGTTATACGTTGGACTCTCGGTGAGATGGACGATTTAGAAGTATCAGCAGCTCTGGCATTATGTGCTGCAGCTTATTACAACTATGTTCTAATTCGAGAAAAAAAAGTTGTTAAAAAACGTTGGAATAAGCGGCGATGGTGGATGACTACCATACACCGAAACAGAACAAGGTAAAACAAAATATTTGGCTTAGTTTTTATGTACGTACCTTTGTCATATAAAGTTATACCCAAATAAAATATAATATTATTTACTTGCAGGGAAACCATGGAGAAACAATTAACAGAGCTAGTTTACGAACCAAGTCAAGAATTTCATAAATTCACAAGAATGTCCCTTGAAGATTTTGAATATTTATTGTCTCAAGTTGAGCCATCAATTACAAAAAACAATACCCAGTTACGTGAGGCTGTTCCAGCTAAAACTCGTTTATCCATTGCCCTACGCTTCTTGGCTACTGGGGACAGCTATGAAAGCCTACATTTTTTATTTAAAGTATCGCCTCAACTAATCTCCCAAATTGTTCCGGATGTATGTGAAGCTTTAAATCAAGTTTTGAAAGATGAGATAAAGGTAAGATTTAAAATAAAATTGTAACAAATTCAAAACTTTATTTTTAATTAAAATGCAATGACAGTATCAAATCAGGCGTTTTCAAACGCTGTTAATATTAAATTTTGTGTAGCGGTAGAATCCATAGATGGAGGGATAATACTTTCATCTGATAATATGTTTATTGAATTCTGCGAATCCACCGCTAATCTAGAAGATGGAACGTGCTCCGGTATGTGAATTTGGACGGGATTCTGTGAAAGATTCTGGTGTGATGAGTATGGAAGTCCTGAAGTAGATGGCAGTCTTTCTTGTAACATTTGTTTACATTGCTGATGCTGTTGTGGTGAGTTAGCAATATACATGAGTCCTGAAGTAGATGACGGTCTTTCTTGTAACATATGTTGCTGAGATTGCTGAACCTGCTGTGGTGAGGTAGCTATATACGATAGTGACGGAGTAGAGAAAGGTCTGTCTTCTTGCGCAACTAAACCCTGCTGCAGAATAGGTTCTGAATATGAAGTACAAGTTGACGATGGTCGCCTCGCGATAATTTAAATAAAAAACTACATGTATTTTTTTCTTTTTACAGTTGCCGTCATCGATTGAAGAATGGCTTCAAATAGAAAATGGCTTTAAAAATAAATTTCCTCGATGCCTCGGTTCTTTAGATGGCAAACATATAGCTATTCAATGTCCTAACAATTCTGGATCTGAATATTTCAATTACAAAAAATATTACAGTATTGTACTTTTAGCTCTAGTAGACAGTAATTACAATTTTATATTTGCTGACATAGGAAGCTGTGGTCGAAGGAGCGATGGAGGTATTTTTCGTGACACGACATTATGGGAGCAAATAACTACAGAAGCCTTAAATTTACCTATCCCCCACCCACTACCAGGTTCTAATATTAACGTTCCCTACGTCTTTTTGGCAGATAGCGCGTTTGCACTTCACAAAAATGTTATGAAACCTTACCCGAGGACACATGATGCTGAAACTCCTAAACGTATATTTAACAATAAATTATCGAAATCACGTGTAATCGTTGAAAATACTTTCGGAGTTTTAACTACAAAATTTCAAGTTTTTAAAAAGCCGTTCGCGCTTTGTCCCGAAAAAATTACACTTATAACTTTAACCTGCATATTATTGCATAACTACCTGAGAAAAAGTAGCACCTCAAGACATGTATATACACCACAAGGCACCATGGACATATACGACGAAAACGGCATATTAGTTCAACCTGGATTATGGAGAAGAGAAACAGAAGGAAGCGGCGTTTTGAGTGACTTACGACGGGTGGCACGTCAATCAGCACGGGATGCAAAAACAGCTAGGGAAGAATTTACAAAATATTTTTGTGACATTAAACAGTAAAATAAAATTCAAATTAAAAGATACTCACCACAGGTACCGTTTCTTTTCTTTTATTACTGTTATTACCATCAACCATATCCCCTAGAAAAGAATTCATCAGGTCAAAGGCGAACCAAATTGGACAATAAATATCTTCAGTTCCGGCGCCCGATTGTTGAGATGATTTGATTTTTCGTTTATACATTCTGAACGTAGACATCAGAGACTCCTTTTTACTTTTTAATTCCTTCATTGGTATATTCATTGCTTCACTTATTGTTTTCCACGCATCGTGAACTTTATTTCTATCTTTGTGGTCACGATCTTGAGGATCCCATATTAAAGGATAACTCTGGTACATTTCCAAAAACACAAGCTCCAGATCGTGATTCCAAGTTGTCAACATTTTTAAGCAATAAAAACACACGCGCTCGCTGCGGTGGCTGGCGGCCGACTGGCGTGGCGTGAGCGAGAATGTGGAGGGGTACACGGGAACCTACACAAAACTTGCCAAAATCCCTTTGATGTACCGACACCAAGCGGAGACAACGCCAATATAGACGAAAATAAGCCAATATAGCCCAACAGACCACTCTACATTCCCGTATTCGGCGACTATGGTCAATGTTTGCCATGAATGTGGAGCGGGCTTTACACAACTATCGAGTACACTGAGATGGTACGAGTGCTGGCTAGGTGTGGTGACAATGTTCGCGAAGCCTGCCGCGAGTATGCACGGTTATTTCCTGACATACCTACGCCTGCGCCTGGGACAATGTTAGGCACAACGCAGCGATTACGTGATCATGGGCAATTTCAGCCTAGGTCTAGCGATAGTGGTAAGCCTGATTAAGTATGAAGGGAAAGTGGATTCAGAGTGCGGACGAGTGATGAGAAATCATTCCGTTTTGATTCACTGTAGGTACTTAGTAGGTAGGTATCGCGACATGCTTGGGTTTCAACAAACTTACTTCTTTAAAAAAGCTGAATTCGTAAATTTCACTAGTTTACAAAAAAATATTTTTTTTTTGTTCATGAAATGAAACATACATTATTTATGTAGGCTATGGACGGTAATTAAAAAAATATTTTTTTATTTTTCGTAGCACGTCACAATTCTGAGATATAGATGTCTTTGTTTTTTTATATACCCGCAAGTATTTAAATATGTTTATCGTAAACAACTGTGCGATTCAGAAGTCTTATTTTTATATATAATGTCGTCCAGAGTGTGTAAACTAAATCCAAATCGATTTTGTTATGTTTGTGGGAAAATTGTTCAGTTAAATCGTGGTTTCTCTATATCAAAACCATTGCAAGAAGCCTATTTATATTATTTTGGATTTCCGGTATCAAATCAAGATAAAAATTGGGTTCCTCGTGTGATTTGCACTAATTGCAGAGTGGTCCTCAGCTCCTGGTATTCAGGTAAAAATATATCACTGAAATTTGGTAAACCGATGATATGGAGGGAGCCAACTAACCACGTAACCGATTGTTACTTTTGTTTAACAAAAACTTTTGGTTTTAACTCAAAAAATAAAGATAGTATAAAATATGCAGACGTTCGTATGAACGTAAAAAATACATGTTTAGTTGACCCAAAAAAAAATATATTACCACCGCTTCACATTAAGTTGGGCTTGATGAAAAACTTTACCAAAGCTTTGGATAAGTCCAAGCCTGCATTTCAATACCTCTGCTCTGTATTTACGAATCTTTCTGCGGCTAAATTAAAGGAAGGAATATTTGTGGGTCCTCAAATCAGGAAAATACTGGACGATACAAAATTCGAGAGCCTTTTAACCGAGGTAGAAAAAGCAGCCTAGAATTCTTCCAAAAGTGTGGTCAAAAAATTTTTAGGCAATAAAAAAAGTGAAAATTACAAAGAGATTGTTGAAAATCTATTGCAAAATTATGAGCGTATGGGTGTAAATATGTCACTAAAAATTCATTTTTTGCATTCCCATTTAATTTTTTTTACCAGAAAATCTTGGTAGTGTGAGTGACGAACACGGTGAGCGATTCCACCAAGATTTAAAATCATTTGAGCAAAATCATCAAGGTTTTTGGGACCAAAATATGCCAGGTGACTATTGTTGGTCTGTTGTGAGAGATAAAGATGAAAATATTTATAAAAAAAGAGCAAAAATTACCCATTTTTAACTGTCTGTTGTTTATTTAGATGTCGTTTTTTGTAAAAATCTTCTTAATAAATATTTCAAAAAACTGACGTGCTGGATTTTTTAAATATTTTTTCCGAGATGTAGATACCTAAAGTAACGTATCCGTATATATTTCATTTCATGTACAAAAGTCATGTAAACTAGTGTTTTACACGAAAATGTAAGCCCCCAGATAATCTAAATAACTTAGGTACAAATGTAGTAAATTGACCGGCTAAGAAAAAAGCGCGGGAAATAGTAGGTAGTTAGTACCGAAACGTTGAATGAATGCAGGTGGGGCGAGGTAGGGGCGCCTCGGCGTTGTTATTTTACAGAGGGAACAAAAATTTTTTTGTTTTTCTTTTTTTGTGTTATTTATCAAGATTTGTAAAAAGTAGAACAAATGTTGTTGGGATTGATGTTGAGAGGCTGCCTGCAAGAGGTGATCAGCTAATTTAAATTAACCCTGTATATCCCCCTTTAAGTTCTCTCTAATAAAAAACAAATATAAAGAAAATAAAGCTGCCAATGATATTAACGCAAATAAAAATATGTTTATTAAATCTGGTGGTATTGCATGGTCTGCGCTAAATGTTTTGGGGATTCGATGTGCCAGTCGGTTGATAAAATTCCAAATAAAAGCGATTCATTACTCGCGTTATCGCTTAAGTGGAAGTGAGAAACTAAAAAAAGCGCGAGTAGAAAGGTTAAATATACATAGATATTGGAAGTGCCAGATTTAAGCATTAGAATAAGTTTTTGTTGTTAAATTTCGCGTTATCGCTTAAGTGGAAGTGAGAAACTAAAAAAAGCGCGAGTAGAAAGGTTAAATATACATAGATATTGGAAGTGGCAGATTTAAACATTAGAATAAGTTTTAGTTGCTAAATATTTAGTGATAATATAATGAAATAGAAGATGTTATGTGTGATTTTTGATTAAATAAAGCTACTTAATAGGTAGATGAGCGGTCCACCAAGCCGCATTAGGCCAGCGTAGTGGACTATGGCCTAAAACCTCTTCGTGTTTCGAAGGGAGGCCCGTGCCCCTCGATAGGGACGTATATGAGCTGATGACGACTTAATAGGTACTAAGTTGTTTATTTCTTTTAATCACTAATTTTCATTTTGTGGAAGAGACTCCAGCCACTTTTCATTAAGGACCTCGACATCTATATTGCCTACAAAGCGATTGACAAAGGCTGGCGTCTCATTAAACTTGTAGATTTCGTCGAATGTGTTACAAGTTCAAAGCATTAAATCACAAGTTGTTTTAGAGTACCGAACTCTGCCATTCTCAGTCTCCCTCTTCCAGCAGCAAGGTAGACCACTCGTTGCGCACTGAAAGTACACAAGAAAAGTGGTGATTAACATAAACATATTAATAGCACTGCATAAAACCTATTAATTTAAGTAATCTATCACTTATATATCCTCTGAAGGAAATGTAGTTTTTTGTAATTTCTTGCTCAGCCATTCCTAGGCTCAAAGACACCATAACCCACAGAAATGTAAATCTACGTCGCATCGCGAATCATACGTTTGTCTGATAAAAGTTCCGTGTTCAGATATAGAAGAATCAAACAAAGCATTTATAATGATTAATGAAAATTATCACTAATAATTTTAATTCGGTTCCTACTTTAAAAAAAATGTAATAAAATTCATTTCTATAAATAATATAATTCTTTTAATGCTCATCACTGATGAGCTTTCATTTTGTAAAGAATTGTAGAGAAAATAAGAAGCACAACGTGAATTATAAACTTATTGATTCAAAAATGAAATAAATGTTTCAAGTGTTGTAAGAGTTCAATATTTCAAAAATCCTTCCTATTCCACACAATACCATACAATAACATCGTCAAAAGTTAGACCCTGAGCTGAGCATCCATGATATTTTTTAAATGTTTAATTATAGTTTCCAAAATGCCCAAGCAACAAAAATATAATTTTGTGTTACTTGAATATTTAGGCTTAGATAGTGGAACTGGTGAAAAATTTAATTGCTTTTGTAGTGGTTAGAGCAAGATTATTCCCAGAAAGGAACGCACCTTTCACCTTTTTTATATGATAAAAATATTTGAATTCCTGTTGGGCTAAAGTAATAATGCTCAGTTTACGAGCTTTGCGAGGTTATAATAGTTATAAAAAATTCACGCAGTGTCAAAAGTAATAAAAAATTGTGACAAATTTTAACAAACTTTCCGCTCAGTATCGAATTTCTTAAGGATGTACGAGCGTCAAGTGGGGGGATGGTGAATTTTAAGAAGTAGGGATAGGCTTACATCGTTCAGGGGAGCGGTGAGGAAAATAATCACGCGATGTAAAGTGTAGATATTGCGTGACGTGTAGTATACATTAAGTAAAATAATTTGAATTTCATTTTGATTTTTTTCTCTAGGATGAACCGATGCGTAGTTTTTTTAATACATTAACGGATTGCTACGAGTATTACCTTTTCTTACTTATAGTTTTTTTTTCATACTAAAATATGAGCGGTTACCTATGTTAAAATTTTTATAGTCAAATTCTTTGAATAAAAATCTACATGTAAAAAATTTGGTGCTCTTAAATCGAAAATTGTTGTCACGCTCATACATTCTTAATGCTAGGACTATAATATCTTGGTAACATTGGTTTGTGACAAGATTCTTTTGTTCGCTGAGGCATGGCAAATCTCGATAACGAGTGGTGGGAAGCTCCACTATTTCTGGCCGTTTTCTGGATTAATTTTGGCTGCACTCTTGCCTTACAAAATAATCTCCCAGTATAATCTTTAGCCAGACTTGGACAAGGCTGTCACCAAATTCCTACTGTATCATACTGTTTACTGTGCTCAGTCATTAACGTGATGAGTATTCGTGTCGAGATATTTAGTATTTCATTTTACGACTTTAGTCCCGCAGACTAAAATATAAGTCTACAACTATCCTGCCTACTTCCATATTATTATTGGAGTTAATAGTGTTTGCTCAACCATGCTGTTGCTAATAGTACTAGTTGGCATGTTTTTTTTTGCGGCCGGCCACCCTATTGGAAAACTTAGAGAAAAAAGTGCACTGACTCTTGACAACAATAAATCACTTGGAGCCACAGACATGCGTGAGTAATCTATAAATCTGTAAATTATATTTTGTAAGCCAACCAGCTCAATAAGCTTTTTTTTATCATATTTTAGAAGCTGATCAACCTGTGCTGCTCGATCAACAGCCTCTAAAGGCTCGAGCTACCTTTACCTATGCATGCATGATCCCGATATCATGCAATGATTTATATCGCATTGCTCAATCGTACAAAGGAAGATATGATAAAAATTTGGCCAAAACTGTACTGCCTTGGAAGATCCGGGGAGCGTAAAGCCACTATCTGTCTACTATTCAACACTTAAAAGTGTTGACGTCACATAGATATTGTTACTCATTTTCCGCAAAATATGAAGACAAAATCTGTTTTTACTCAGCGCCTTGAATTGGTAATTTTTACGCAATATGTTTTGTCCAATCTTTGGAATAAAATAAGAAGCCAAAATATGTTCGCGTTCAACACTTTTCTAAGGTAACGCGCTGAACCGCAACACGATTGTCCTATCTAAAACAATAATACGAAGCATTCAACCTGTGTTGAATATTCCATGCATTAGAGACAGATAAATATAGTATCGCGTCATCCTATGATTGTTTTACCTATTATTTGCATTTTTAGGACAGTTGAACCATGACCTTGGCCTTAGCGTCGGAGAAAGTGTTCTAATTATCGAATAATATTAATTAGCGTTGGTTGTTCTTATCGAATCGAAATAAAAGTATGAAGTTGACTGATAACAATAACTTTAAAGACTTTTTGAATGTGATGTGCGATAAATATCGTGTTTTAAACTATGATACGACGAGTGATGACAGTTTTGGCGCGCAAATACAGTGCAAATGGAAGGAGAGCAAAGGATCGCCGTTACTGGATTGCAAGTACTTTGTTCAGTATTTGTCGTCTGTTACATGCACAGATCGGATTGTAAAGAGCAGGCCGCTGACAAAAAGGTTTGAATTTAGGAAGACATTCGTATGTCAACTATCTTCTCAAGGTAAAAAGGACACTCAACGAAATTTGGGATGCAAGGCCTACATTGATTTCACCTACAAAAAAATAAATAAGGATACTATCCGTAACGACAAGAATTTGAAAGATGGATTGAACGTGATTATAAAAATTAATTTTGCACATAATCATAAAGTTGAAGTTGCCAAAGCCTACAATTTGCTGAGGTGCGATGAAGGTACAAGGTTGAAATTTTTCGGTTACTTTAATGATGGCATGACTCCTTCAATGAATCAACGTTATAATGAGTTGAATATAATTGACTTTTCGATGCCCGATTTAAATTTTCTCCAATTTTATTGAACTCTAAAACTATTTTTAGAAATGCAATAAATAATTTACTGTCTTCATTTTCATAAACTTAACATAAAAGTAAGTGTTGACGTTTTAATGCATCGTATAAGATACAAACAAATTAAGTATGATGTATCAACGTATTAGTATGAATAATAATAAAGTATTTTCATTCGTGCCTTTCACAACAAACGGAATAAATTATGGTTTAACGAACTTGGCTTGTTTATTGATCAGTTTAATTTAATGTTGTTATATTTCACTTGGATTCAGGGCAAGACGCTTGCAGCAACGTCGTAAGTTATGGGGGAAAACGGAATTAAAAACGGCAATGAGTTTTTTGAGCCGACTAACCGCACAGGCGATGCTTCTCATTACATCTGTCGTGTAGGGAATGTGGAAGAGTTAATGGAAGCTCTAGAAACCCTGCGATGCCGGGACGTATTGTTCCAGCATGACTTCGGTGGTAGACAACCGATTCATGCAGTGGCTGAGTGTGACCAGGTGAACGCTATATCAAAAATCGAAGTACTTTTGATAATGGGCGCTGATATAAATGCAAAGGAACTTGTAATAGGCAATACGTTGCTTCACATTGCGGTGTCTACTAAAAATTACCTGTTGGCCGAATGGATTTGCAAAAAGCCCGATGCTAATCTGGGAGCGATAAACTTTCAGCACAAGACCGCCTATCAAGTTGCTTGTCGAGTTGGGGATCTCAGGATGATGGAGCTTTTGAGGACTAACGGCGCGGTGTGCGACGATCCTGACGAAACAATTGAAACTATTGATTAATCTTTGAGGTAATTGTCAGTGATTTTTGGCTTCGGTAGGATGAACAAAATGCCTGATAATGTTAATCTGTGGCAAATTTAAATAAACACTTATGACTTTCACATGAACCTCTGTTATCATACACCAAAACATATATAACGAACGACCTCTCAGATAATTATTCATTTGCATTATTACAGTCAAACTAGGATCATCAGTGACATGTTCAAGCGAAAAATATTCATCACTGGAGCCAAAAATGAACAAGGTGAAAATCTGTTTCACTACCTGTGCCGCAGCGGTGACGTAAGTGAATTATTATTCCTGCATGATATGATCAACGACGAAAACAGGCACTACTTGTGGGAATATAATAAAAAACGGCAACAATGCGTCCATATCGTCGCTTCCAAGCACCAAGACACCGTAGAAAAGTTTAAGCTACTGGTACTATGGGGTGCAGACATCAATGCAAAGGAATTGGAGAAGGGCGACACAGCTTTGCACATCGCAGTGAGGGTTAAAAATTACACGTTGGTAGAATGGCTGTGTCAGCAGCCTAATATTAATAATATGGAATAATGATTGCATGACGGCATATCACATCGCTTTTTTCAACAGAGACGACAAAATGATGGACATCTTGATGAAAAACGGAGTGAATTGCAGAGTCCCTATGCAATCGGAAACAAATTCTTCTAGTGAAGACTAGAAGCCATGGTTTAACATTGTAGTATCAAGGCGATTGTGATAAATAAAAAGTCTTTTAGAGTAGCTTAATGCCAAGATAGTTTTCAGTAGATGTGTTTCTGAGTAATTGCTCATCAGTGGCTAGTGAAAAAGTGATTTAGAAAGTAACTTAAGTGTTCTGATGATTACTAATTTAATTAGTTTTAGGTACTACTTATACTCAGGATATTTTTGTAACCTAATATAAACATGAATGTTGGTTTACTGATTAAATCTTCGTAAATGCGACTGACTTTTATTTAAAATTCACTGAGTTATTTTTATTACCATTATTTATAATAATAATTTACGACCTTTGAAATGTAAAAACTGCATTAAGTCTGGCTTCGTCTCAAGAATTGCATTAAAGATTCGCAGATAAGGGCGAGTGTTTATTTTCAACAACGGTCGACGCGCTTACAACTGGCAAAAAAACAAGGTTCTAAAAGACCTGACTGGTGAAATTCCATTTGTAAAATGAATTTCTACTCTCATAAAAACGTTAAAACAGGTTGTCGAACAAAGAAAAGACTCAAAGGTATTCGAAGGTAAAGGGAATTCATGAATAATAAATTAGTTTGGGTATTTACGTGATATGCATAGATTCATAACAGCGGAAACATTTGCTTGCATACATCGTTCCAACACTATTAAGAACCTTATTTAGATGCATCTGCCGTACTTTTTTTTTCCTCATGCAATAACATTTTTGTGCACGAGTCGTATCGTAAATATTACCATGTTATAAATAACATATTATGCAATTATATTACGGGCCTTAAGGTTGCATACAATAAAATTTCGTAATATAAATAAATAAACAGGAAAAATTGAAGTAGATACTTGAAGCAAAGAAAAATACTTTTAACTCGATTGCCGTTTTTATAAAAGAAATTGTTTCTTATGGCTTATGATGCAAATATTTTTAAGCATGCCTAGTGGCGTAAACACTGAAACGTTAGAACCATTCAATTTTATAACTATTTTTTTTTGTAATTGAAAAATATAAAACAAACTTTGAGACTTAACCTGCCGTGTGTACACTGAGTCTTTTAGCTTCTGAATCATAGGGAATTCAGAAGGGAAACTTCAATAGCCTTATAAAATTATTTATTACAGAATAAACTTGATACAATGTTATCACGACGAAATTATAAATGCAAAAGAGAGCTTAAAAGTCATTGCAACGGCTTTTATACTTTTTTAAATTTTCAAGTACCGCCAACTCACGACTCGATTACAAATAAAAAGGCGGTATCAAAACGAAATCATAACCTGAGATAACATTTCAAATAGAATTTACTGTATAAATGAATCAAACAATAAGAAAACTAATCATTAAACCTTACTAGGCAGCGAGGCGATCTCGAAAGTTAGGAACTTCAGGCACTGTTCAGCATTTTTATTCATAATTGAAAAAGCTATAAGAATAAAACATCTGCCTAAAAATGAAGCATCTTTTATGCCGGCCTTATTCGGCATTTATACACGATCAAAATTCGCCGCATGGAAATAAACAAATAAATATTCAGCCTGAGTGGCTGGCTAATTTAGTCCTTTGATGCAGGCATAATCCTTGAGATGACTCAGAATGCATCTCATACTCAGAATGTTGCTCCTTTTGACTGAGATATAAACACTCGATGCACTCAATTAATTTCATTTGGCAAGAAACCACTGTATACTCTGATCGCGTGAACAGGACATCCTCCCCACAGCAACAATGGAAATGGAAAAGATACCCTGTTTTGTTCCAACAAGTTGGACATACTACCTGTCTGTGTTTCTGGAACTGATGGTTTATAATCAGCTCTCGAGGTATTGGGAGGTGCATCAAACGCTAAACGGGGTTCAAATAGAATTAAATCAAGTGAAGGCTATCTCTGAGATGATTGATACCGCAGGAATAGTTTGGTTCAGAATGGTCGGCGACGTCAACGGCCAACTGCATCCAGATTTCTATAGCCTGATATTCATTTAGAAGACAGAGTGATTGTGTGTATTTAAATGTGACGTTTAAGTGTTTAGGTTACGTTAATTTTAAGGATGTAAAAATGTTTCATGTATAAAGAATATCATAGAGTTAAATGTGAAGAGAAATTTTCTAGTTCTTTATTTAATATCATTTGATGTGCACCCTTAAAAAAATTTAGTAAAAGGTTTGACTCTAAAGGCCATCCCTACAACTTTCCCCTAATTTCAAAGGCAAAGCGGTCGTAATGTAGCTTTTTGTAACGTTTTTGAGTTCAAAAATACAATTTATCTATTATATTGAGCTCTTTGAGTTATAATTTCTAAAGCTCTGGTAAATTCCAAGACGTTATTTTCCGAGTTGAATAACAGGTTTACTTCTTCCCCCGTTGAGACACTTGTAGGGACACATTGTAAAATGCTGAATCGTATTTTGTACACGCGGCGGGAGACCGGACTGAGAATGTGAGCCAGTCGATCCGCGCGCCCCCAACCCGACACATGTATCTAAATTAAGTGCTTATCAATATACGCGAGTTTTCGTGAACGGAATTTCTGACTTTAATTTATAATACATCTTGTCACAACCTGGCTGGAACACATGCCTTCTAATAGGAGTTGACACTTATTCTACTAATAGACCGGACAGTGATTCTGCTAAGTGCTCAATAGTATGAACATTATTTATGTACTTTATTCTACGTACTAGCGCATATAGTACGTACAGTGGTGACCAGACAAATTGTCAGTGCTTGTGAACGAAACAATCGGGTGTTACAAGGAACGGGGTGAACGCGATCGGCTCCTCGACACTACTCGGCGGCGGTGTGTTGAGTACTTCAAGGCTGCGCGCCGATATCTCTCAACAAGATATTGTCGTTTTTCTTTAACGGAGCAAAATGCCGGACGAAAAAGATGTAGAGGCGGTGTCTGTCATCAGCCGCATACCCGAATTTTGGACCGATCAACCTAAAAGTTGGTTCATACAGTTCGAGACAGTGGTTTCACCGCAAAAGGCTGGAGATGACAAAACGTTCCAGCTGGCAGTCGCGAAGCTGGGTAAACAAGTTATATCTCAAGTTACGGATATTTTAGAGGACCCGCCCGCAGAAGGTAAATATCAAACGCTGAAAACAAGGCTTCTGGAGATATATCAGGAGTCAGAGGTACGCAGAGTTCAAAAGGTCATCGGTGAAATGCAATTGGGTGACCAAAAACCCTCACAGTTATGGCGGAGGATGAAGAATTTGGCAGGAGATAAAATTCCAAATGATACCCTAATTATTCTATGGAGAAATCTACTACCGTCTGTGGTCCGAGGCGTTTTGGCAATTTCAACGCAAAAAGACGAGAACGAGTTAACAGCGATGGCGGATAAGATGATTGAGACAACTAAACCCTGCGAAGTGGCGGAAGTAGCATCTACAAGTAAAGACTTAGCGTCAGAGGTTTCCCAGCTGAGCCGACAAGTAGCGGAATTAATGGAGTTGAATCAACGCAGTAACAAACCAAATCGCAACCGATCAAGGTCACGGAATGGTCGTAATGCTAAGGAGCGACAGAACCAGAGGCGAAACAGCAGGACACGGTCGAGCAAGTATAATAACCCCAACTGGTTATGTTTCTACCATTATAGATATAAGAAGAATGCTAAGAAGTGCTACCAGCCCTGTAATTGGGAGAAGGTCACGCACAAAGCGGGAAACTAGATCAGGTGCATTCTACGGCGGGAGGTTGCATCGACGTTTCTAATCACCGTCTATGTATTAACGACAGGATCAGCGGTCTAAATTTCCTGGTAGATACGGGGGCAAATGTCTCTGTTCTTCCGGTGTCAGCGTGTCCAGGTACCATTAAGGAGGCGAGTGAGTACAAACTATACGCAGCAAACGGTAGTGAAATTTGTACTTATGGTGTTAAATCTATTATTGTAGATTTTGGTTTAAGGAGAGCTTTCCGTTGGACTTTTGTTATCGCACGAGTTAAACAACCGATTATAGGCGCGGATTTCATAAGCCATTTCGGATTGTTAGTTGATTTAAGTGCACGTAAACTAATAGATAAGACAACGTCTTTAAAATCAGTAGCTAAAGTTGTCTCTTGCAACGCAGCTTCCGTTAAAACAGTAGACAATGGGCACCCATTTTACGACTTGTTGAGCCAATTCCCTGAAATAACTAAACCTGTATCTTTTAGAGGGGAAGCGCATCACGCGGTGAGTCATGTGATTGAAACTACTGGCCCGCCAGTTTTTGCCCGAGCTAGACCATTGCCGCCCGATAGGTATAAAAAAGTGAAGGAGGAATTTCGTGTGATGCAGGAGTTAGGTATTTGTCGCCCTTCGAAAAGTCCTTGGGCGAGTCCCTTACACGTGGTTCCAAAAAAGAATGGCGAAATTAGACCATGCGGTGACTACCGTAAATTAAATTCCATAACGAAACCCGATCGTTATCCGATACCTAGGTTGCAGGATTTCACTTATCTGTTAGCGGGGAAGAAAATTTTTTCACGTCTAGATTTAAATCGGGCGTACCACAACATCCCTGTTTCTGAAGAGGACATACCTAAAACGGCCATAATTACGCCGTTCGGGCTTTTTGAATTCCCGCGAATGACCTTCGGCCTGAGAAACGCAGCGCAAACCTTTCAGCGTTTCATGAATTCGGTCGTACTACAAGGCCTAGACGAGCAAGGTAAGGAATTTCAATTCACCTTCATCGACAACATTTTAGTGGCTAGTGAAGACATGCAGGAACATAGGAAACATTTAGAAATCATTTTTAAGAGATTGAATCAATTTGGTATAACAATCAACATCTCTAAATGCAATTTTGGTAAGCCTACGGTAGAGTTTTTAGGGTACGAAGTTTCCCAGGAGGGTATTCGACCCATTATGGAAAAGGTTAAAGCAATATGTGATTTTCCTAAACCATCAACTGTAGAGGAACTCAGACGTTTCTTAGGTATGATTAATTTCTACCGTGCGCACATACCTAAAGCAGCCGAATATCAGTCTGAATTAGATAAATATCTGCATAATACAAAGAAAAGAGACAAAACACGAATAGATTGGAATGAAAAGTCAATATTAGCATTCGAACAGTGTAAAATTAACTTGCAAAAGGCAATTATGCTATATCACCCGGTTTTGAATACACCTTTATCTCTGATGACCGACGCTTCAAGCACATGCGCGGGAGCAGTCTTACAGCAGAAAGTGAGTGGTGTGTGGCAACCATTAGGTTTCTTTTCTAAGCGTTTTAATGAAGCTCAAAAACGGTACAGTACCTATGACCGTGAGTTACTAGCAATTTATTTGGCTATTAAACACTTTAGAAAATTGTTTGAACGTAGGCAACTTATAATTTTCACAGATCATAAACCGTTATCTCACGCTTTTGATAGAAAGGGGGGTGAAAATGAATTACCTCGAGTTTCACGTCAATTACTTTTTATAAGTGAATTCACAACGGACATACGTTACTTAACAGGTCCCAACAACGTGGTGGCGGACGCGTTATCACGTGTCGAGACCATTTCCTGTCCCACTAGTATCAATTACAACGAACTAGCTGAGGCACAGAAATGTGACGATTACATTGTTGAGGCATACAATTCGCAGAACAATAACAGTGAGTCCGGAGTGCAAATTAAGCAAATATATATACCTATGAGCGATAAAGCGATATATTGTGAAATGTCAACTAAAAATGCCCGACCTTATTTGCCAGAAAACTATAGACGTTTAGCGTTCGAGAGTATACATAACTTAAGCCACCCGGGGATAAGGTCTACTAGGAAACTGGTAACGAGTAAATTTTTTTGGCCAATGATGAATCAAGATATTAATAGATGGGCTAAAACATGTATAAAGTGTCAAAAGGCCAAAGTGAGTAGGCATGCCTTTTCTGAATTTGGTAAAATAGCTCCGGCGGATAGGTTCGAGCATATCCATGTCGATATTGTAGGACCTTTGCCGATTACATCTGATGGGTTTAGATATTGTGTAACGGTGATCGATAGAGGAACTAGATGGGTAGAAGCTTTCCCTATCAAGGATATAACAGCAGAAACAGTTGCAAAAGAAATATATGGCGGCTGGATAACGCGATATGGTTGTCCAGCTAAGCTAACTTCAGATCAGGGTAGACAATTTGAAAGCAGTTTGTTTACGGAGCTCATGAAATATTTAGGTATTACTAGAGTCCGTACCACGCCTTATCATCCTCAGAGTAACGGTATGGTGGAGAGATGGCATCGTTGTTTAAAGTCAGCGCTCGCAGCGCGTTTAGACACGACATCATGGATTACCGAGCTACCGACAGTATTATTTGGGTTACGAACTGCAATTAAGGGGAGTACAGGCATTAGTGCAGCAGAACTAACATTCGGCAAGTCCCTAAGATTGCCATCCGATTTCTTTGATACCTCAACTGGCAAATCATTCGAAGATAACGCCGTAGTAGAGCAGGTTCGCGAAACCATTAAAAAGATCAAGCCATCAGAAAATACAGATCACTCGAAACCAAATTTCTTTGTGCACTCAGATCTAAGTTCATGTAGTCACGTATTTATTCGAGATGACAGCGTTCGAAAACCGTTAAAACCGCCTTACGACGGTCCTTTTAAGGTAATTAAGAGAAATAGTAAAGTTTTCCAGGTTCAGTTACCAAACAGATTGCTGAACGTATCGGTAAACAGGTTGAAACCAGCTTATATACTAGACAGTAGCGCTATGAGCACCGCAAGTAGTAATTTAGAAAAAGCAAAAGCTAAAAATCCAGAATCGCGTAACTCAGTGTAAGCGCACCTTTACCAGCGGAAACCACGCGTTACACGCGAAGTGGTCGAGTCAGCAAGCCACCGGTCCGATTTTTAGTCTAACTTTAGGCAAAAATTTAGCAAATATGATTCTGAGTTAGCAAAAATATTTTAGAAATAATAATGGCAATTTTATTATATTGGAATTCATTTGGTCGACAGTACTTACAACCCTAGCACTCTCGTGAATATTTTTTTTGTCATTTCAAAATGGGAAATTATAAATCGAAGCAAAAAAATATAAACATTGCGCAAGCCACCGCTAGTGAAACAAATACGTCTCGATATGAAATCATGGAAATTATAGTGATGATAATGGTAATCATTTTAGTGCTATTCTTGGGCTATTGGTTACGAGCAAAGTGCATGAAAAGGGCAAGAAAGTACTCAAATCAGGGTTCCGCGAGTCGTTAAAATGGAAGCCGGGGAGGATACAACCCAATCAGGAACCCCAAAAGTAATTTTTACGTAACGTGTGTGTCATTTCTCGAAGGAAGAATCGTTGCGAGAGATAAGAGAGATATTAGTTAATGTAAGTTTAGTTTTAAGTACCTACATAGTTTATATTTTGTGTTGAGTAGGTGACTAACTAGCGGTTAAACGCGGTTAGTCGAACCCAAGGTGAGAACCGTAGGGCCTACTATATGTGTACTTTTGATAAAGAGTGGTTTTCTTGGGGTATTATTTACTTATATGGGGATCAAACATTAAGTATTGTTAATTTCAATTTTTTCTTAACGTTTATTTTTTTTTGTAACGAAAAATGTTTTTATAACGTAACTTTTTCTATCTTAAGGGTATACCTACCTAATTAGTACATAAGAATAGGCTATAATAATTTTTGGTAGAACTCTAGTGTATTGTTAAGGCTCCATAAGAGAAGCCATTGTAAAACAGATTGATAAAATTGATGTAACCGAAAGAAAAAAAATTGCTCTGCCTAACACCCTAAGAACAGTTAGCGTGTTGTCAATTTATAACTCTAAACTATTAACATTGTTACAAAGACGCAACAAGGCACATTGGAATGTATAGTATCAGCTTACAGCGGAGCGGTCAACGCTCAGACATTGTATCAGCATTTTTGCGACTGAGCTTGATAACGTCATGAGTTAGTATGAATTGTATTCTTATAATTTAGTTAAGTTTTAAGGGTAAAATTGGATAATATTTTTTTTGTAAAGGGGGGTGTACTGTAGGGACACATTGTAAAATGCTGAATCGTATTTTGTACACGCGGCGGGAGACCGGACTGAGAATGTGAGCCAGTCGATCCGCGCGCCCCCAACCCGACACATGTATCTAAATTAAGTGCTTATCAATATACGCGAGTTTTCGTGAACGGAATTTCTGACTTTAATTTATAATACATCTTGTCACAACCTGGCTGGAACACATGCCTTCTAATAGGAGTTGACACTTATTCTACTAATAGACCGGACAGTGATTCTGCTAAGTGCTCAATAGTATGAACATTATTTATGTACTTTATTCTACGTACTAGCGCATATAGTACGTACACACTCTTCGGTTACTTTTACTGAACTCTGATTGCGGTCCAATGAGACGTCCTTTCATTCCTTTCGGCAGCTGCGAATTCTCAGTGACGTCATAGCTCGAGGTCATCGATTCTATGATCGAGCTATCGTAATCAGCAGGATTATGCATTTTACTTCACAGTTGCGACTGCCAGCTGTTATGACAAAATGTAAACTGAACTCGTGTAAAAGTGCAGTATTTATTTATACACATGCTACTAAAGGCGATTCGAAAACATGTGAATAAAGTATGTGATTTATCTTACACGGGTAAATATTAAT
>OX465270.1:5918938-5978042 GCA_949987775.1 Aproaerema taeniolella
GAATACGTCGTGATTACTTAAATTTGATTGACGTAACAGAATTTCCGGACGAAAATTCTCAACGGATATTGTCAAGCAAATGAAGTACTTTCGAGATAATTTAAAATTATTAAAGGCTTAATTTATACGTACTCTGGCATTTACGACAAAAAATGAATTTGTTCACCCTTTTTTAGTAAAAAAAATTCAATTAGCTGTACATCCAAGTTTATTTTCAATTTTTTCCGCAGTTTAGCCTTCCAATTAGAAATTTTTCAAATTGAAAAGTCTGTCGAATAAATTAAGTCAAATGAATTATTTCCGTATAAAATTTTTCATTTGAAAAAAAATACACAAAAAATGCTAATTCTTCTAGAGGGCCACACTTCGAGTTATCCATGCGTTGCGATAAGAACCGTTTTTTAATGAATTGAGGTAACCTGATGTGCTGGACTCTGTAGCTTTTGTCATTTTTTGAAATTCATATTTTTCTTATTTTTGCCTAAAACTGCATTAAATTGCAATTTTTTTGAACTTAGTGACCCAAAAGCCCAAATACCGTTTTGATAATAAATCGAGTGTTTGACCCAAAACATACATATTAGTGCCTGGCGTTACGGAAAACACAGTTCGCTTTCGGAAACCAGCACCAAATTTTTATGTATGGTTAGGCATGTCACCTAGACCCCAAAACTGCCGGGAGACACTTCGTGAGGTGTCAAGGTCACCAGTTATGACGTCATCAATGTGGCCGCCGCCGCGTTTTGAAAAATGTAAATCACTCATAAATTACGCAGTGCACATATACGTGTGGGGTATCAAATGAAAGGATATTAAATATGCTGCATTGTTTTTATTGAATGTAACTGCGTAAATATGAAAACAACAAAAATATAGGACAAATAAGACAAATTACAAAAAAAATAATACATATTTATTTTTATAGCTAGAGAACCATTTATATTACAGAGAAAAAATGTAGGGTACAAATAATTATACGTTATTCGTCTATAGTTTACAATTTAAATCATCACAATCGGGTGAAAAAAGCCATAGTTACGCTGGTTTAACTAAAGCGCGGCGGATGCCATATATTCAACCGACGTCGCCGGCGTGTTTTGAAAAATGTTAATTATACTTAAATAACGCAGTGCATATGAATGTTTGGGGTATCAAATGAAAGGATATTAAATTTGCTGCATTGTTTTCATTAAATGTAACTGCGTAAATATGAAAACAACAAAAATATAGGACAAATAATACAAATAAAAAAAAACATATTTATTTTTATAACTAGATAACCATTTGTATTACAGAGAAATAATGTAGCGTACAAATAATTCTACGTTATTCGTCTATAGTATAAAATTTTAATCATCACAATCGGGTTAAAATATACATAGTTATGCTGGTTTTCACATATTCAACCGACGTCGCCGGCGCGTTTTGAAGAGTCTAAATACACTGAACTGCGCAACACACATGTATGTATTTATACATTCGGACATGAAATGAAAGCATATTTAATATGCTCTAATGTTCTAATGTAATGTACTCTGCGTAAATATAGAAATAAGAAAAATGTATAACAAATAAATCGAATTAGAGAAAAAAATATGTTTATTTATTTCTATAGCCAGAGAACCATTACATTAGAGACAAAAAATGATTTGGCTCACGAGCGTTTTGTCCGCCCGTTCCAGTGTGTTATGAATATTGACGCATACTAGCGATGGCCGTTTCTACTAATAATCAGGATGAAGACTTCACTTGGAAGAGAAACTACTTGCATCAATGCTTATGCATCAATATTCATAACCCACTGGAACGGGTGGGCAAACCGTTCGTGAGCCTTAACCCACATTTATGCCCATGAGTAAACTAGTGTTTCAAGCTCTTTCTGATGAACTAAATTTTATATAGCCTCGTAAAGGGTAATTTTAAATTACATACTTTCAAACTAGTATGCAGCTTTCAATTAATGCTAGGTGCAAAGAGGATTAAGTGTGTTACATTTTTAATTTTAATCTATCTAACTTATAAAAATCAGCCTTCATATATAATCTAAAAATAAAAGGACGGTCTACGCTCTCGAGCATGCACCTTCACACGCACAAAGGAGAGTGCAATTTAAATCGTTTTTCACGCATCGGCACCTGGAACACCTCTCCTTGCACTTGTATGACACAAATTCTTTGCAGCTCAAGCTAGCATCCGGAATTGTTTTCCAGACTGGTGTGTAGGCAGGACCGTTGTCTTTTTTTTGCCAACCCCAGCGTTCTTTGGAATCGGTAAAAAAACGTCGTGGAAAACATAGGCATCATCGAGAGAAGTCGATGTCGCATTTCATGCATATTCTTGTGAGGCTGTACCTTGCCAAGATGATGCCATCTTTGCACTTATAGAAACAGTTGTTGTGCACATGTATTATCCTGCAAGTGAAACTAACGATATACATGTAGCAAGAAGGATTCTTTTCACAAAGAAAAATAAAGCTATCGAAAATATCCCACCAACGCGAGATGCACTGATTCAACATATCAAGAGGGCAATTCTTCAAACAAAAACTTGGACTAGTTGCCTCTTGGACAACCCACAGCATTTAGATCCGTGCAACTGGGGTTGGCAAAAAAAAGACAACGGTCCTGTCTACACACCAGCCTGGAAAACAATTCCAGATGCTAGCTTGAGCTGCAAAGAACTTGTGTCATGCAAGTGCAAGGAGAGGTGTTCCAGGTGCCGATGCGTGAAAAACGATTTAAATTGCGCTCTCCTTTGTGCGTGTGAAGGTGCATGCTCGAGAGCGTAGACCGTCCTTTTATTTTTAGATTATATATGAAGGCTGATTTTTATAAGTTAGATAGATTAAAATTAAAAATGTAACACACTTAATCCTCTTTGAACCTAGCGTTAATTGAAAGCTGCACACTAGTTTGAAAGTATGTAATTTAAAATTACCCTTTACGAGGCTATATAAAATTTAGTTCATCAGAAAGAGCTTGAAACACTAGCTTACTCATGGGCATAAATGTGGGTTAAGGCTCACGAACGTTTTGCCCGCCCGTTCCAGTGTGTTATGAATATTGATGCATAAGCATTGATGCAAGTAGTTCTCTTCCAAGTGAAGTCTTCATCCTGATTATTAGTAGAAACGGCCATCGCTAGTATGCGTCAATATTCATAACACACTGGAACGGGCGGACAAAACGCTCGTGAGCCTTACTCATGTCGCGTTGTTAGCGTCCGCCGGACTATCTTTAAACTGGCAGAACTATGTCTGTTTTTTACCGATTTAGATGATTTAAATTTTAAACTATAGAAAAATAACATAACATTATACAAAGAAATCATTTTTTGTCTCTAATGTAATGGTTCTCTGGCTATAGAAATAAATAAACATATTTTTTTCTCTAATTCGATTTATTTGCTATACATTTTTCTTATTTCTATATTTACGCAGAGTACATTACATTAGAAAATTAGAGCATATTAAATATGCTTTCATTTCATGTCCGAATGTATACATACATACATGTGTGTTGCGCAGTTCAGTGTATTTAGACTCTTCAAAACGCGCCGGCGACGTCGGTTGAATATGTTAAACCAGCATAACTATGTCTATTTTAACCCGATTGTGATGATTTAAATTTTATACTATAGACGAATAACGTAGAATTATTTGTACGCTACATTATTTCTCAGTAATACAAATGGTTATCTAGTTATAAAAATAAATATGTATTTTTATTTTTTTATTTGTATTATTTGTCCTATATTTTTGTTGTTTTCATATTTACGCAGTTACATTTAATGAAAACAATGCAGCAAATTTAATATCCTTTCATTTGATACCCCAAACATTCATATGCACTGCGTTATTTAAGTATAATTAACATTTTTCAAAACACGCCGGCGACGTCGGTTGAATATATGGCATCCGCCGCGCTTTAGTTAAACCAACGTAACTATGGCTTTTTTCACCCGATTGTGATGATTTAAATTGTAAACTATAGAAGAATAACGTGTAATTATTTGTACCCTACATTTTTTCTCTGTAATATAAATGGTTCTCTAGCTATAAAAATAAATATGTATTATTTTTTTTGTAATGTGTCTTATTTGTCCTATATTTTTGTTGTTTTCATATTTACGCAGTTACATTCAATAAAAACAATGCAGTATATTTAATATCATTTCATTTGATACCCCACACGTACATGTGCACTGCGTAATTTATGAGTAATTTACATTTTTCAAAACGCGGCGGCGGCCACATTGATGACGTCATAACTGGTGACCTTGACACCTCACGAAGTGTCTCCCGGCAGTTTTGGGGTCCAGGTGACATGCCTAACCACACATAAAAATTTGGTGCTGGTTTCCGGAAGCGAAATGTTATGGCCTTTTTTGGACGTAAGGCAGAGCACTACTATGTTTAGCATTACGTAGAATGTAGTCAGGGGCCATCTTTTGGAGTTACGGCTTACGTCATATGTAGTGCAAAGTTCATCAGCAACGTCCACCCCACCTTTTGTTTTATTGTAATAGGTGTTGATTTCGGGTTTTTGCTTCGATCCACTTGATTCATCAATTTTATCATCATGGTGGAGACTTGACATTAGCAAAACTATCTTATTTTTCTTGGGGACATGAGATACAAGCGTAATATCTTTTTGAAAGCCAAAACGAGACGAAGGAACTTCAGCTCCACGAGTTTTAGTGAATTCAGGAGGCACTTGTCTTTTGTTTTTGCGCAGGGTGCCAACTGATGTCAACTTGTGTTCATTGAGCAAATGCTGGACAAGCTCATAGCTGGTAAACCAGTTATCAAATGTTATGTTACGGTTTGTTTTTGAAATAGGTTTCACAATGCGATTCACAACATCGTACGGCTTGTTGCTTGCAGCAAATGGACCTGTAGGCTGTTTTCCGGGATATATTTCTAGGTTTGAAATGTAGTAGTTTCTTGCGTCTACTAAAGCTATGATCTTGATGCCATATTTGGCAGGCTTCGATGGTATATATTGGCGGAATTTGCATCGCCCTCGAAAAGCTACGAGCATCTTATCAATAGTCAAACAATCATTTGGAGTATAAGCAGTTTTACAATTTTCAACGAAAGCTTCAAATAGTTGTCTGATTGGTGCTAAGTTATCCAATTGCTTCCTTTCCTCACGGGTTGTATCATCATCAAAGCATAGACAGCTTTGTATAAAGTGAAAACGTTGTTCAGACATAGTAAGTCTAAATATTTCTACTCCAGTACCATCCGAAGCCCACAGATCTCTCAAATTCTGTCTTCCTGAGCGATTTAGACCAGCAATATACAAAAGACCTAAAAATGCTTTGAATTCTGCCATGCTGCATTCTTTCATGTAAACATGCTTGGATAAATCTTCACACGATTCAATTTTACGTTGAATGCGTGCATTTGTGTATGTCAAAATGCTCTGTAACATATCGGTAGTGATAAACAAGCCCCAGCATTCTAACTCAGAAGTTGCAGACTTAGCTTCTTGTGTTACGCCTGGCAATTGCGTGATAATATTTTCTGATCTTGTCCTTACATTCTGTCGAAAAGGTGTCTTCTGCCAAATTGTACCATCTTTGCCAAGATAACGATTCAACTGACGACTTGTAGAAGATTCTGTACTTGACTCTGGACGCTCTTGCTGAGGTGATGGCGCGCGTCTGGTACTAGATTGCATTTGCCTACTAAGATCAGACAACGGAATGTTATCATCATCACTGTCTGAACAGTCTTGTTCTGTATCACTTGCTTGACTACGAACACTAACATGATCCTCTTCTTCGACGTCGTCATTATCAGACACGGTAATATCCGAGTCAGACTGTTCAAGAATCGCTAAAATACGTCGATTTTCTCGCTCCTCCCGATCCATTCCTTTTTTTTATTCAACTACCTTCAGTCAAGAAAAAAAAATTTCAAATAAAATGATATAAGACACAAAATAACACTCCTAATAACATTAACTGACAAAA
Source organism: Aproaerema taeniolella (assembly GCA_949987775.1). Classification (NCBI taxonomy): domain Eukaryota; kingdom Metazoa; phylum Arthropoda; class Insecta; order Lepidoptera; family Gelechiidae; genus Aproaerema; species Aproaerema taeniolella. The sequence continues at coordinate 5,924,921 of OX465270.1, forward strand.
AAGCAGAAACTAACAATAACTAAAAAATGGCGCGAAAGGGTAACGCCAGTTGTGAGGTTGGGTCAAAATTACCTTTTTCAGATTTGCACGCGTGTAGCTCCCACAGCAGCCTTCGTATGACTGATTGCATGTCAGATATGTTTAGAACATGTCATTAGCTCCAGCTACTGAGAAGTACGGCAACGTCGCATGCGCACTTACAAAAATATTAGAAAATTAAAACATGCAGGGTCATTTTGACCCAACCTCAATGACGCCGGGTTAATCGACAAAATATTAGATGAGATTCTAAAAAAATATTTCAATAAAATTATAAAGACGATAGTAAATTATTACGAGTTTTAGAATCTCAAAAACAAAAAAGTCTTAGGTTTTACTTTGATCACAATGGGCTATGTGCAAGATTTTTAAAATAATTTGTTTTTTTTTTATTTTAAGCAGGCTTAAGGTCCCATATTCAAATAAAAAATATATCAAATAATTTTGATCATAGATATAAAAATAATTAATTTTTAAAATTTTGGTTACGATTTGTTGCTTATTACAGCATTCTACAGATTAACTCCATTGCCAAAGTAAAAAAAAAAAAATTGACAGTTGGTTGACATATAACCTATACCGTTGCGTTTTTGAGTTTAAGTTCAACATTTAAGTTTCAATCACAGATTAACTAGAGATACGTTTCAATGTACTTACGTTTAAATGATCCTCACAGCAAAAAAGTGGACGTTTGGGACAATTCCTGTCACCCATTTTACACCAACTTTCTTTCAATTCCTTTAGAATGGTAACAAACGTCAAATCTGGTGAGTTAATGTCAGTGTTTGAACAAAGAGGTATAAAACATTTTTTGGTTCTCTCCACCGCTGTAACTCGTCAGATGCCATGTTGAGTAGCAAAGCCTGCTGCGCTGTCGTTATTAGTGTTATTCCACAAATCCGAAGAGTATTAATCACTATCGTTGAAGCAGTTCTCGGAGTCCGGTATGAATAAGGTGTAGTCGTGAGAAAATCAGTCAAAATCTAGCACTACAAGTTCGTGCAAAGTTAAATCGTAATCCGGTATGCGGTAGCAGTAAAAGACTTCAGAAAAAAATAACCAAAAGCAAAAATAAAACTCAAAAATAAACAACCAAATACAAAATGAAATAGGTTATGTTTTTTTTTTATTGACATGACAGCTTGGCAAAGACACGATTGTATAATGCCGTATTTATGATTAGTTTACCCTACTGAGAAACTTTTAATTATTATATTTTTATTTCAAAAGATAGATTTTTTATATATTTTTTTTAAGGAAACGGGACTTTATTCCTTTATGTTAAATAAAAAATTAAACGAAATTAAAAATATTTTTAAAATGTCGTACATAGCCCATTACGTAAAAATAGTATTAAGTCTAAAAAACCACTTGCTGAACATCATCATCAAATCAGTATAATCATGCGATATACTATCCAGATCGAAGGAATCTTTATTTACGTGAAGATCTTAAAAAAAAATGTTTTTCTAAGAAGAGGTTCGCTCTTGACCACAATCTAGCTCAGGAGCGAAGATGTAGTTGAGGATGTACGAGCTTACCCAGAAGATGAGTATTCACTTGAACTTTATTAAACAGAGTCGGGTTGTATGAGCCCGGAAATTCAGACGCAGGCAGAGAATTCCATTCCTTAGCGGTACGCAATATAAAAAATCAAGAGAAGCGCTCAGTACGGATTCGAGGAATCTCGACAAGGTAAATGGTACCCCGCGGTGCGTCTGAACTTCCGAAAAAAAAGGGGCAGGTGGAATGAGCTCGTGCAGCTCATGAGCACACTCCCAAAAGTAAATCTTGTAGAAAACACATAGGCAAGCTACTTTGTGTCTATGAGCTAATCTTCGGAGTTAGTTTTTTACTAGCTTTCTGTCACCAATGGGCCCCCTGGCTCTGTGGTCCACCGAATCCAGAGTGGCTAATTGATGTTTGGCCGAACCATCCTAAAGGTGGCTGCAATATTCTATGCGTGCCTTATAAGGGGTTTTGAGATTTTGGGCTGAAATTCGATGGAGGTGGCAAACCTCCATGCCGAGGAGTTCAAGCTCATCAGTGACCGGTACAGATGTACTCCGCAAAGTTGGAGTCAGGTTAAAAGGACTCCGTTTTGCGGATAATAGACACGCTTGTGTTTTGGTGGCGTTAAAACTAACCATTTTTTTTTATTTTTTTTATAAGATGGGTTAACTCTTGACCTCAATCTTGACCATAAGGTCAAAGATGAGGTCGACAATGGAGCGAGTTAACCCAGAAAATGCCTATAAAGGCATATTAAAGTCTCCTTATTGGGAGACGAGACCTAAGCCTAAGGTTGAGTTTACTCGCTCTATCATTGTTCCTCTCATTTCGAACTTTATCCCCACTGGCTCTTGCACTAGTCAGATATCTCTTCATGACTGTACCTGTCATCTGCGTACGCAACAACTCCAGGAACAAGCAGCATGTCGTTAGTGTGCTGCAGGAAAGAGCCGCAGTCCTTTCTCGAACCTCTGAAGAACTCCGGCATCAATAACCGTGAGGTTATTGGTCAAATGAGCAGCCATCTATGATCACTCGGAACAACCGTTTGCTCAGGAAGTCAGCTATCCAACTACAAGAGTTGTCAGGGACGCCATACGCAGGAAGCTTGCTTAGCAGGCTTGCGTGCTAAACCCTGTCAAATGCCTTCGAGATGTTGAGTGACACTGCGAGAGCTTCGCCGTGTGTCTCGATGGTTTTAACTTGAGGTTTTAAAAAATACTCAAACTTAATTCAAATATGGCTCTAAGGACGTTGACACGCAAGAAACTGCCATCGAACAAAATTTGAAATGACTTATCGAAGAGTTTAGGTATTGCAGCCTTTGAAAGAGTAATACCAAGGCTCTTGAGGTGGAATTGACAGTAATTGGTATTGCTTAAATTAAACAATAGTTTCGTGGATTAAAAAATATTTACTGTTAATTCCAAAACGGGTACTTAATCCTTTGAATCTGAATCTAAGATCTAAAGTTCTGAAATTGCTGCTGGGCTTACAGTTTTCCAAAAAAGAAATTTTAAGTGTGTGCGTGTGTGTATTAACTAATAGTTCATCCTAACCTAAAATGAATGGGGGCTCAGGTATCTTGAAAGTTTGAGAACCAGTTAGATAAAAATAATTATATGAAAAGTATAAATCTGTGTACATCCCGGTGCATGAAAGGGGGCAGTGGATCCATTAATTTGATAAACTATGGATAAAAATAATTAACTGGTTGTGCCCACTTTGGGACGTTAGTGTGACCACGATGGGTTTCTGGCTTCTTTGTTTTATTTTTCCTATGATTGGTCGATCTGCACAACTCAGTTAACTCGTGTTAGCGGAGATAGGCTGACGCAAAGAATAATTGTTTGGCCAAAACTCGAACAAATACATCTCATGTAACTCGAGTTGCATGAGTTTGGTGCGACTGGCGCTAAAATTTGTCGAGTTACATGAGTTTGACAATTTCATTTTCTTAGCAAAACCACAGTTTTTTTCCAAGTTTTTGATATTACCATATAGAAAGTGTTAAAAAAATGCTATTTGCAATGGTTAAGCGTAACTCATGTAACTCGAGATAACTGAGATACGCGTAACACGGCAGAATTGCTGTTAAACAATATAAAGTTAGAGCTTGGTAAAAGTTTTATTTTTCTACGTAACTGCAGAGCACATGTGTTTACGTGCTGTATTATTATTTATCATTGCTATTAAACGTTATATAAATATTCTTTATAATGTTGTTAATAAACAGTTATGGACTCTTGCGTCTAAATCTGTGTTATTTTAGACCTTATCAGGTATCACAGAAACAGAAAAAAACGAAAAAAATTATAGTTTTAATTAAATTATATGCATTGTTGGTGTGAAAATAAGTACTATCATCAGAAAAAGGGTTTTTATTTTTAAAACCAAAACATCAGTTACATGAATAATAATGTACAAAAATATTCTAAAAAGTGGAGTATAGTTTCTACGCAACTAGTAGTTTCATCCGTCTACCTGAAATAAGGAAAAATATTATCATTATTAAAAGCAGAAATGTTAATTTGAATATGAATCATTTAATTATCTTGTATTTATTTTCAAGGAACCTTAAAAGAGCATCACTGCATTAGTACATCGCGCCATTGGTTTGGAATGCATGACGAATTTTATTATGAGGCTAATAACCTCCAAGAAAGCTCTTATGCTTCAATTCGGCGTCGATAAATATGGAAACGATTCAACGATAACAAAATAAAGTTATATAATTCAGTTTACGAGACGTAGATCTACATAAAACTGGATAAGGTATTCGCTATTAGACGTCTACGTCGAACAGTGATTACTTACAGGCTTTGTTTATGGATATGTTGGGCTATCAGCCTTATTCATCATCAGGACTTACGTATTCTTCTATCCATAGAGGCAAGCTGCAAGAGTATTTTCATGTTAGTGACTTATTATGTCATTCGAAATGGTACAGCTGTACCGTATCTACACGGAGAAAAGAGAAAAGTAATGTTTACTATGTAACATAGGAATCATTACTATGTTACATGGTAAGGCAATTTTTTAGTTAAAACATCGACTTAGTTACAATGTAACATAGTAATCATTACCAGAAAAATGGTAATGAGCCCAATGTAACATAGTATCATTCACGATTTTTTTTTAAATGAGTCTGATTACTATGTTAAAATGGTAATGATTACTATTCTTTTTTCTCCGTGTAAAAAAAAAAACGTCGCTCAACATCTCTTGTAACGTTTGCTTTATCTATTTAATTTTATTTATCAATTATTTAGCATTAATTGAAAAGAAACGGGTCAATCGTAACTCAAACAACTGATAAGGCGGTATCATAAATAGACACTTACGAGAATAGCTGCGCTCGTAGTATACATAAAGGCTTTCTAATTCCGGCCCATAACGAGCTCTCCTGGGACGATTCAGGACCACTTCCGCTGGATTCCATAATCTCATTGTTGTTTTCATCCACTGGCAAAATTATGTCATAGACTTTACCTTCAATCACCTGTCTGAAATGGAAACAAATCAATTTACTTTCTGTTGAACTAAGATCTTTGTTTAAAAAATTATGAGACGTTACTTACTCTGTGGACACCAATTCGAAGACGAATGGAAATCCATTGGGGTGGTTCCTGACCAACTGAGCTGGAACGTTGTTTAATCTGATGATGGGATTCGCTTGTTGACTGGTTTCTATTATTCTTCTTATGGACCTTAATACAAAATTTTCCGCCCGATAAATTGACCAGGTAAGAGGAACTAAAATGTCAGGCGCGAGTAGAATGTAAAGAATAGTCGCGTTCTGTTCTTCCATAGTTGGTGAAAATAAACGTCTAGACTCCGCAAGCTTAACTCTTGAAATAAATAAAATCTAGGAACAATCAGACTAATATCAATTTCAGGCCATGAATAGATGTAAAAGGTGAAAAAATTAAGTTAAGTCACAGTATGACATAAGACGTCATACGATAGGATTTTTATTTATAGGAAGCTTTAAGGAACTCAAATTAGGAACTGTGAGTTCAAAAACTAGTAGATTTAACTTATGTCCTTAAGATATAATTATTTGGAAACTTTAAAAGTAAGTATGAATGGACAGTAACACTTACAGTAATCGATTTAACGATAAGAAGCTTTTTTAGAGCAGTCAGATTCCTACAAAAATATGTATTGTTCATTTCATAATGCTCATTATTTGGCATCATTTCGCTCATCTTCCTAGCAACCAATTTTTCAGTGTTGAAAGTGAAAAAAAAATAGTCCTGATTTATGACACTCTTTAGTATTTATCTCGTAAGTATCTCAAAAGACCCGCAATTGTTCGATTTTATGAATTGAAAATCAACTCAGTTGACAGCTTCTGAAAAGTCATGAATGTCTACGAGAAGTTTCTATTATCGGACTCTTATAAGTAATTCAGTGAAGATCATATGAACTAGTTCAAAACGTCATATTAGCCATAGCGATGTACAGACGAAAATGCTACAAACGCGACGTATGTCCTTGGACCATACCATAATACTTGGATTTTTGTCGTAGGAAGCCAAGACAACAAAGAAAACTTAACTTAGGTCAACACCCAAAATATTGCTCACAAAAGTCGCTAACCCTGAATCAAGTAAAAAAAAAATTAATCGTAAAATTAATATAATTAATTAAAATAAAAAATTAATCTCTGCAGAAAAATGCATGGACTTAAAAATAATTTTCAACGATGTTAGGTTAATGGACGCGATATACTTGATTTAACCATACCTTAATAAATTTTACGATGACGTTTACATCCTCAGTGGTGGTCGTTGCCTCGTTCTTTGTTGACTAAGATAAGTTAAAGGCCTTCTGTGTCAATGATTCGTTAGATAATTATTGTAAATATTAGACAAAACCGGTCTGCTACAGCACATTATTATCTTGTGTAAACAAATAGTTATGAATGAAACGTTTTTCGGCGCACGCCGCGTGACGTACCGCCTAAGCATCGTAACCTTGGCATCTGCAGATGTTTTGATGCTAATGTGCCGAAATGTTGCATAATTGTATCGATTTATGTATTGTACTCTTATGCAATATTCTCAAGTAGAAATCGGTCAACACTTACATTAAGATAAGACGTCGCATCGGTTAGTATGTTTATCTTTCGATGCCCGATTTAAATTTTCTCCAATTTTATTGAACTCTAAAACTATTTTTAGAAATGCAATAAATAATTTACTGTCTTCATTTTCATAAACTTAACATAAAAGTAAGTGTTGACGTTTTAATGCATCGTATAAGATACAAACAAATTAAGTATGATGTATCAACGTATTAGTATGAATAATAATAAAGTATTTTCATTCGTGCCTTTCACAACAAACGGAATAAATTATGGTTTAACGAACTTGGCTTGTTTATTGATCAGTTTAATTTAATGTTCAGTTACATTTCACTTGGATTCAGGGCAAGACGCTTGCAGCAACGTCGTAAGTTATGGAGGAAAACGGAATTAAAAACGGCAATGAGTTTTTTGAGCCGACTAACCGCACAGGCGATGCTTCTCATTACATCTGCCGTGTAGGGAATGTGGAAGAGTTAATGGAAGCTCTAGAAACCCTGCGATGCCGGGACGTATTGTTCCAGCATGACTTCGGTGGTAGACAACCGATTCATGCAGTGGCTGAGTGTGACCAGGTGAACGCTATATCAAAAATCGAAGTACTTTTGATAATGAGCGCTGATATAAATGCAAAGGAACTTGTAATGGGCAATACGTTGCTTCACATTGCGGTGTCTACTAAAAATTACCTGTTGGCCGAATGGATTTGCAAAAAGCCCGATGCTAATCTGGGAGCGATAAACTTTCAGCACAAGACCGCCTATCAAGTTGCTTGTCGAATTGGGGATCTCAGGATGATGGAGCTTTTGAGGACTAACGGCGCGGTGTGCGACGATCCTGACGAAACAATTGAAACTATTGATTAATCTTTGAGGTAATTGTCAGTGATTTTTGGCTTCGGTAGGATGAACAAAATGCCTGATAATGTTAATCTGTGGCAAATTTAAATAAACACTTATGACTTTCACATGAACCTCTGTTATCATACACCAAAACATATATAACGAACGACCTCTCAGATAATTATTCATTTGCATTATTACAGTCAAACTAGGATCATCAGTGACATGTTCAAGCGAAAAATATTCATCACTGGAGCCAAAAATGAACAAGGTGAAAATCTGTTTCACTACCTGTGCCGCAGCGGTGACGTAAGTGAATTATTATTCCTGCATGATATGATCAACGACGAAAACAGGCACTACTTGTGGGAATATAATAAAAAACGGCAACAATGCGTCCATATCGTCGCTTCCAAGCACCAAGACACCGTAGAAAAGTTTAAGCTACTGGTACTATGGGGTGCAGACATCAATGCAAAGGAATTGGAGAAGGGCGACACAGCTTTGCACATCGCAGTGAGGGTTAAAAATTACACGTTGGTAGAATGGCTGTGTCAGCAGCCTAATATTAATAATATGGAATAATGATTGCATGACGGCATATCACATCGCTTTTTTCAACAGAGACGACAAAATGATGGACATCTTGATGAAAAACGGAGTGAATTGCAGAGTCCCTATGCAATCGGAAACAAATTCTTCTAGTGAAGACTAGAAGCCATGGTTTAACATTGTAGTATCAAGGTGATTGTGATAAATAAAAAGTCTTTTAGAGTAGCTTAATGCCAAGATAGTTTTCAGTAGATGTGTTTCTGAGTAATTGCTCATCAGTGGCTAGTGAAAAAGTGATTTAGAAAGTAACTTAAGTGTTCTGATGATTACTAATTTAATTAGTTTTAGGTACTACTTATACTCAGGATATTTTTGTAACCTAATATAAACATGAATGTTGGTTTACTGATTAAATCTTCGTAAATGCGACTGACTTTTATTTAAAATTCACTGAGTTATTTTTATTACCATTATTTATAATAATAATTTACGACCTTTGAAATGTAAAAACTGCATTAAGTCTGGCTTCGTCTCAAGAATTGCATTAAAGATTCGCAGATAAGGGCGAGTGTTTATTTTCAACAACGGTCGACGCGCTTACAACTGGCAAAAAAACAAGGTTCTAAAAGACCTGACTGGTGAAATTCCATTTGTAAAATGAATTTCTACTCTCATAAAAACGTTAAAACAGGTTGTCGAACAAAGAAAAGACTCAAAGGTATTCGAAGGTAAAGGGAATTCATGAATAATAAATTAGTTTGGGTATTTACGTGATATGCATAGATTCATAACAGCGGAAACATTTGCTTGCATACATCGTTCCAACACTATTAAGAACCTTATTTAGATGCATCTGCCGTACTTTTTTTTTCCTCATGCAATAACATTTTTGTGCACGAGTCGTATCGTAAATATTACCATGTTATAAATAACATATTATGCAATTATATTACGGGCCTTAAGGTTGCATACAATAAAATTTCGTAATATAAATAAATAAACAGGAAAAATTGAAGTAGATACTTGAAGCAAAGAAAAATACTTTTTACTCGATTGCCGTTTTTATAAAAGAAATTGTTTCTTATGGCTTATGATGCAAATATTTTTAAGCATGCCTAGTGGCGTAAACACTGAAACGTTAGAACCATTCAATTTTATAACTATTTTTTTTTGTAATTGAAAAATATAAAACAAACTTTGAGACTTAACCTGCCGTGTGTACACTGAGTCTTTTAGCTTCTGAATCATAGGGAATTCAGAAGGGAAACTTCAATAGCCTTATAAAATTATTTATTACAGAATAAACTTGATACAATGTTATCACGACGAAATTATAAATGCAAAAGAGAGCTTAAAAGTCATTGCAACGGCTTTTATACTTTTTTAAATTTTCAAGTACCGCCAACTCACGACTCGATTACAAATAAAAAGGCGGTATCAAAACGAAATCATAACCTGAGATAACATTTCAAATAGAATTTACTGTATAAATGAATCAAACAATAAGAAAACTAATCATTAAACCTTACTAGGCAGCGTGGCGATCTCGAAAGTTAGGAACTTCAGGCACTGTTCAGCATTTTTATTCATAATTAAAAAAGCTATAAGAATAAAACATCTGCCTAAAAATGAAGCATCTTTTATGCCGGCCTTATTCGGCATTTATACACGATCAAAATTCGCCGCATGGAAATAAACAAATAAATATTCAGCCTGAGTGGCTGGCTAATTTAGTCCTTTGATGCAGGCATAATCCTTGAGATGACTCAGAATGCATCTCATACTCAGAATGTTGCTCCTTTTGACTGAGATATAAACACTCGATGCACTCAATTAATTTCATTTGGCAAGAAACCACTGTATACTCTGATCGCGTGAACAGGACATCCTCCCCACAGCAACAATGGAAATGGAAAAGATACCCTGTTTTGTTCCAACAAGTTGGACATACTACCTGTCTGTGTTTCTGGAACTGATGGTTTATAATCAGCTCTCGAGGTATTGGGAGGTGCATCAAACGCTAAACGGGGTTCAAATAGAATTAAATCAAGTGAAGGCTATCTCTGAGATGATTGATACCGCAGGAATAGTTTGGTTCAGAATGGTCGGCGACGTCAACGGCCAACTGCATCCAGATTTCTATAGCCTGATATTCATTTAGAAGACAGAGTGATTGTGTGTATTTAAATGTGACGTTTAAGTGTTTAGGTTACGTTAATTTTAAGGATGTAAAAATGTGTCATGTATAAAGAATATCATAGAGTTAAATGTGAAGAGAAATTTTCTAGTTCTTTATTTAATATCATTTGATGTGCACCCTTAAAAAAAATTAGTAAAAGGTTTGACTCTAAAGGCCATCCCTACAACTTTCCCCTAATTTCAAAGGCAAAGCGGTCGTAATGTAGCTTTTTGTAACGTTTTTGAGTTCAAAAATACAATTTATCTATTATATTGAGCTCTTTGAGTTATAATTTCTAAAGCTCTGGTAAATTCCAAGACGTTATTTTCCGAGTTGAATAACAGGTTTACTTCTTCCCCCGTTGAGACACTCTTCGGTTACTTTTACTGAACTCTGATTGCGGTCCAATGAGACGTCCTTTCATTCCTTTCGGCAGCTGCGAATTCTCAGTGACGTCATAGCTCGAGGTCATCGATTCTATGATCGAGCTATCGTAATCAGCAGGATTATGCATTTTACTTCACAGTTGCGACTGCCAGCTGTTATGACAAAATGTAAACTGAACTCGTGTAAAAGTGCAGTATTTATTTATACACATGCTACTAAAGGCGATTCGAAAACATGTGAATAAAGTATGCGATTTATCTTACACGGGTAAATATTAATTGCTGTTAAACAATATAAAGTAAGAGCTTGGTAAAAGTTTTATTTTTCTACGTAACTGCAGAGCACATGTGTTTACGTGCTGTATTATTATTTATCATTGCTATTAAACGTTATATAAATATTCTTTATAATGTTGTTAATAAACAGTTATGGACTCTTGCGTCTAAATCTGTGTTATTTTAGACCTTATCAGGTATCACAGAAACAGAGAAAAACGAAAAAAATTATAGTTTTAATTAAATTATATGCATTGTTGGTGTGAAAATAAGTACTATCATCAGAAAAAGGGTTTTTATTTTTAAAACCAAAACATCAGTTACATGAATAATAATGTACAAAAATATTCTAAAAAGTGGAGTATAGTTTCTACGCAACTAGTAGTTTCATCCGTCTACCTGAAATAAGGAAAAATATTATCATTATTAAAAGCAGAAATGTTAATTTAAATATGAATCATTTAATTATCTTGTATTTATTTTCAAGGAACCTTAAAAGAGCATCACTGCATTAGTACATCGCGCCATTGGTTTGGAATGCATGACGAATTTTATTATGAGGCTAATAACCTCCAAGAAAGCTCTTATGCTTCAATTCGGCGTCGATAAATATGGAAACGATTCAACGATAACAAAATAAAGTTATATAATTCAGTTAACGAGACGTAGATCTACATAAAACTGGATAAGGTATTCGCTATTAGACGTCTACGTCGAACAGTGATTACTTACAGGCTTTGTTTATGGATATGTTGGGCTATCAGCCTTATTCATCATCAGGACTTACGTATTCTTCTATCCATAGAGGCAAGCTGCAAGAGTATTTTCATGTTAGTGACTTATTATGTCATTCGAAATGGTACAGCTGTACCGTATCTACACGGAGAAAAGAGAAAAGTAATGTTTACTATGTAACATAGGAATCATTACTATGTTACATGGTAAGGCAATTTTTTAGTTAAAACATCGACTTAGTTACAATGTAACATAGTAATCATTACTAGAAAAATGGTAATGAGCCCAATGTAACATAGTATCATTCACGATTTTTTTTTAAATGAGTCTGATTACTATGTTAAAATGGTAATGATTACTATTCTTTTTTCTCCGTGTAAAAAAAAACGTCGCTCAACATCTCTTGTAACGTTTGCTTTATCTATTTAATTTTATTTATCAATTATTTAGCATTAATTGAAAAGAAACGGGTCAATCGTAACTCAAACAACTGATAAGGCGGTAGCATAAATAGACACTTACGAGAATAGCTGCGCTCGTAGTATACATAAAGGCTTTCTAATTCTGGCCCATAACGAGCTCTCCTGGGACGATTCAGGACCACTTCCGCTGGATTCCATAATCTCATTGTTGTTTTCATCCACTGGCAAAATTATGTCATAGACTTTACCTTCAATCACCTGTCTGAAATGGAAACAAATCAATTTACTTTCTGTTGAACTAAGATCTTTGTTTAAAAAATTATGAGACGTTACTTACTCTGTGGACACCAATTCGAAGACGAATGGAAATCCATTGGGGTGGTTCCTGACCAACTGACCAGGGAAGCTTGCGATGTAGAGACTTACAGACTAACCCATCATTTTCACAAGTGTAAATTAAAAATCAAAATTACTATCTGTTCAGCTGCATATTTACGAATTTATTTTCATCCACTGTTTACTCATCCATTATGAGTTTAACTATCAGTCAATTATAACTGCATGCATACTAAAATTTATCTTAATGGCGTTTGCATGAGGACATTTCAAGAGCATGCTAACTGTTGTTAGTTATATAAAATAAATTCATTCCAAAGTGCATGCAATGATAACCCCTGGTCTTGGTAAATTGATTATCTTTAAAGCACATTGCTATAAATACTTGATCCGCCGTAGACATGCTACTTCTCGAAGTAATGAGTTCTGTTATTGTAATGCTCTGGTCAGCCAGGACGGGTCTAAGTACGAAGATGTTGCCGAAGTAATACATAATTGTGAAGCTAACAGAAAGTTCTGGGTCAGACAATAATCTGTATAAGTGTGTTCCTAAGTTCTGGCTGAAATTCCAAGATTTTGATAACGTGACATATCCTTACCCCACGGCAAAGCAGTTACCGCATTCTATAGACCTGATCGTCAATCACTTAGCACCGGTACTGAGTTGGCCGAGCCATGCAGCTATTTTTGTATGTGAGCTAGGTAAGTGAGTGTTTCTCGTTGATAAATTGTTCACCTATCGAAAGATTCATCATTTGGCTGTTATAATTAGCGAATGGCATTGTTTTAGATACATACGAGCACGGCTTACTCTTTATCGAGGGCCTGAACAAAGCCCCCTTCGAAGAGTATGCTATCATGGTGTGGAAAAAACTCAGCCGTGAGTTGAAAGAAAGACAGAGTCAGCAGCAACTAAGTTCCGTACTAAATCAGTTATGGGTATGGTTATGCAGTTTGTTCCGTCAATAAAAGCTTTAGAAAGGTATTTAATAAGTTAATCAATAAAAAATACGATCGACTGGTGTTCTTTATACTTACATCCATTTATGAATAAGTACGTTAGATGGAGGTTACATTAGTATTAGACATACTGAATAACATTTTATTAAAATTTTACTTTTTAAAGTTTACAATTGAAAATTAAATAGGTGTAAGTCTCCGATGAATGTATTGAGATTTTCCAAGGTAATTTTGTATTTTTTCAAAGACATATGTATATAAAAATGCTCTTTTGGATTTTATAAACTTTTAGGATCCTGGACGTCCACGAGCAACAGCATATGTATATTCTATTCTTACGAATCAATCGTAAATGTGCAGTAAGCATTAGTTCTCTTGTGAATGTTCCGTAATGTATTTCTGAAGAGTCTTCGCTGCATCTTTGAAAACTGGTCGCAGCTGATAGGACAAACGTTCTGTTAACAAGCACGACAAATGTGAAACAGCAATTGATTTATCAAACGATTGATTTGACCCTGTTCAATCATTTTTATCAATAGACCGTTGAACTTGTCGTTTAGCGTCAATATCACTTCTGCTGGTGATTGATGAGTTGCGTTCGTTTGTATAAAACATTGGGTTTCGCTGGTTAACATTAGCCAGATGATGTGTCTTGTTCAGACTGTGTCCTGGAGAGTCACCATCAGTGTTATACACCCGTTGCTGGTTATTCATGCTGCAATCCAAGCTGCTGAGTAATTAAATGCTTAAAATTCATGAGCAACTAGCTCGATTTACTGAGTGTTGTCAAATGAATTAGAAGTTGTTAGGTAGTTCACTATTTTTGACACATATTTTATCAAATCGGGTGACTCTACCGGGATGTGGTTTACATGTTATCTATTACAAAATAAATTACAAGCTTTTTCTAAGCCACCTCAATAGCGTTCAATAAGATATGAATTCGAGTACCACTTGGAACACTCCCGATCACACCACTAACAGATCTAAATTGAGGTAAACGATGCAGAATGCAATATCGGATCAGTGACCTGTTCTTGTGAACACGTTTTAATACTACATAACGTCTACAGGTAGTAAATTGCTATAATCATGTATTTTCCTGCAGATCGCGTTTATTGTGATAATTTAAACAATGCTCCGCCGTCTTGAGGATGGTTGGAATAATAATGTGTATTTGCTTACAATACCGACCACAATTTATAGAACTGCATCTGTTTATTAGTTATAATACAGTGATATTCGTTAAAGTGATACGACTTTAAGACTTTAGGGACTTAAAATGCACAGTTATGGAAAACGATTATTTATCGAACAAGTTAGTTATACTATTATACTAGCTAAAAGAATATTTTTAATTATCCTGCTTATCCGCTAAAAAAATACACGCCTTTCTTCAAATTCTGATGAGAAGAATCTCCACACTGATTTTTTTTTACAATTCAATATTTCGATCTGCAGACTGAAAGGTAAAAGCGTTTTCTCAGATAAGCGAACTTTCTGTAAAACTTTCTCTTGATTGTTAATCTATGCTCTTGTCACACTGGATAGGTCTCAAGAAAAAAGGCAGTCTATTTCTGGTCAATTATCTGAAAAATACATATCACCAAACAGTTGACCACTAATTCGTCACAGCTCAGTCAAACTAATTGATTTCAATTAAATGCTATTACTGCAAAAATATAAAATCCGTAATACCATGACTTTATTACATCGCAAGTACGTACTCAATTGATTATGTATGTAGATGTCGTCACACGGCTAGACGATAGAAACGCGTGCCGTCATGCATCGGTGGTACGCTTGTCAATAGAATAGACACAAAAATCGGTGAAAGCCCCGCCTAATCTAACAAAAACAAAAATATATATTATCAACATGTATGAGGCGTAATCACGTGACCATGTTCTTTACTTGCTCATTAAAATTGTCATCAGATAATTCGTTGCTACCAGATTCAGTGTAAGCCATGTAATACATTTTTAATTAAATTTGAGACGTAACAGGTTATATTGATTTTCAAAAGAAATACGATGGATTACTTGAAAAAAATTTAATTTTATCACTATTAATAGTTATAACTAGTAAATAGCAACATTATCACCTTTCCTATCATAGTTCCGCTTATGGTTTCAGCTGCTCGGCGTCATTTTCTGAAACAATGTGGAGATGAAATTTATTTTTTGCTGAGTTTTGCAATTTATATTTATGAAATAATAAGTACACGACATACAGTTCAGTACAATAAGCGCACGGTACGAAGATTGCGTTATATTCCTTGAATTTTGGATGTTCGCTGTCATCCTGGACTCGTTGCATCCAGAAGTGTCCATTGTAGTAACGTAGTCGAGCTGCCACCCCTTCAATGCGAATTGAACTGTTTGTTAAGTCTTTTTCATGACGCAGATGGTTCAATATTGTTTTGTACAGCAAAACCTCTAAATTATCTGCACTGAATGCTAACCACTGCCGGGGCACGAAACACAAGTATCTATGAACCATTACAGACTTTTGATATGCTTCGCATTAAAGCGCTATCGCAACTGAAGTTATAGTTTGACATAAGGTTCAACTAATAAATATCACACGCTGAGCAATGTTGTTCCAATTGACATTAATTAAACAACCAATTCAAGATAGGTACTGACGAATCACTTCATGTGTATGCGACTATCATAAACCAATTATTCTGGTGCTGATGTTATTAATTATCATTATATTTCATTCGACTGATGTGTTTTCTCTGAGGTTATCTCGCAAAATCATTTGCACAGACTGTAACACATTCACTGTGCGCACTAATTTTATTGCTTACGCAGCACTGATAAATTTGCCAATTGAAATTTGTATCCAATTAGTAGTGCATATATCAATTGGCAATAAGTAAGAATACCTTGACTTTGCTTATTGCCAATTGAGCGGAAACTATATATTTTTAGATGACCAGACGTATTGTTAGTCTTTTGCCAGTGATCTGCAGCTATTGACATATGGTTAGAACAAAGATTTCCTTCAAGGCTCATGATTGGGAACGAAAAAAATGTATTCCAAATCAACTCCATCATTGTACAATACAAAAAACACATGGAAAAGAAGCTTCGTTTAACTTGAGCCAGAGTTATCCGTCTATTCCAACTCGATCTCACGCTCTGTTTTCGACCAATCAAAGATTTGAACGAGCTACACAGGTAATGGAAGACCAACTCCTATAAAGCCTACACTTAGCTTTACGTAAGGCCAATAATGTCCTCGAAATTATGACTGTGCGCGCTCGGGAGAAGTAATTTAGCAATTAAAACGCTCAACGTTATTTTGTTGAGTAACCTCGACTAAATAATATCCTCAAAGTGAAGAATCTGCTTGTTTGACTAGGTCAATTATGTGATAGCGTTATAACGTCGATACACCTTGCACATCTAGATATTGAAATTTCTTCAGAACAATTAAGCTATATTTTTGTTCGTACATCGTCAAGACCCCTGACATACTTGTCTAAATCGCTTTTGGAAACTGCATAAATATCAATCGCACACTGAAGCACTTCACTCAATTAAGTGACACCTTGTCAAATCAGTATTGTATTCCGTAGCGAAAATCAGTGCGAGTAATGGAGTCTAAAAAATACACTATCGTGAAACTTCTAGAAGCCTTGAAGCCAAAAAAAAGTCCTTACATAGTTGTTCCAACTTTCTGGGTAAAAAAAATGGATCTGATTGACGTTATTGTTCCCTATCCAACCCAAAACCAATTACCTTTAGGATTTAAAAGGATTATCAATTGCCAACCAGCTCTAGCTGGATGGAAGGACCATCCAAGTATCGTCATACGCCAAACAGGTAAACAAATTGTTGACCAAATTTTATCTTTGATTGAATTTTTCTACCTCTGGCCCTTCCATCTCATTCTTATCGATTTCTTTAATTCATCTTGTCGCATTTGGATTAAATCTTTCCTTTTGCGATCGTGACGTTGTATAATGCAACGATTCTCATCTAGACCAAACTATTTTCTTCAGGTTGTTTGAGCTGAGATTTAACTTATTCCAGATACATATGAAGCTGGTTTGCTCTACATCAAGCGTAAACATAGTGCACTTTTGGATGAAGAAGTTTTGATGCTCTGGAGGCGCATTTATTTCGATTTCATGGAAAAATTCGAACGTTTCTACTTTATTTCCATGTTTCACCGAGTATAGTTACGTATTAAGAACTTTAAAGGCTAATAAGTCTAACTTGAACTGTAATTGCTTCATTGAAAGAGTGAGTTACTAAGAGTATTCTTTTATTCTTACGTTACCTCCACACGATTATATTTACAATATAAACTGCCGATTGTAAGTATATAATTACGACCTGCTCAAGAATTTAAAGCCACATTAAACTGTACCAACGTGGGATTTCTAAAAGCTCCTCGGTATCTAGCTGCAATAAATCATACTGGTTGTAAAGAGTTGGAAAATTGTTGACTAGGCAAGTGATCGGTCAAAAATGATCCGCTTTTCTACACGATTCAGATACAAGAAGAGCGTCTACTTTGATAGTTACTTCTATAATATATTGACGCGATATGGGATCATAATCTGACTTTTAAAAATTATTCTTATTAAAACCGCAAATTCTTCACAAGATGTTTAAAATTGAAAACCTCAAATGTAGGTGTTATAGAATTTTTAGGCGTGCATAAAATACTTAATGACAATTCTCGTTACAGACGTACGTCACTTTCTTATAAAGATAAACATGGGGAAATTCAGAAGCTGGAAACGTCTGATTTTGCGGTAGGAATTCTTAACTAAACCAAAAATTTGATTGTACAACTGCCGTGTTGACCGCAGTATAACGAAGTCATGAGAACGCAAAATACTTGGCAACGATAATTCTGGTTTTATAGACCATCTTTAATCCTACCATTAATGATTGATGGTGTTGGAATTTACTGTTATTCTTACGAAAGACGTTACCGTAAAAAAAATATTGAGTTCATAAGAGATCATAACTGTTTAAATTAGATTTTTTCACGGAACGATTACACTGAGGAGCATAGGAATTTCTACTTCCAAAGGCCACAACAGTTTTAACTCTCTAGATTTATGGTATTATAAATTTTATTTCCTCTTTAAATAAATAAGTTTTATGACCAGAACTACTTAGTAATCATTAGTCTCAAAAATAAATATAAACTCTTTTGATTCGGTGTCGTCATCTTCATGGGAAGAGTGGGAATGGCTCGTCAAACATTAAACGATACCATTACAGTCGACTCTCCTTATGGTTGCACCCTCCGTTCAAGACCGTTCTATTAGGTTGCTACTTCCCCTTATCCCCTTCATACCTATTTATTCCCCTATGCGCGATTTGGGTGCGCAGTAGAAAATATAAGTTTTTGTGGAAATTCAAAGCGCGCGCTAAAACTCATAGTTCTGATTCGTCAACTCCAATTTAAGGAAGGGGAACATCGGTGCAACTCTATAGAACGTATCCCGACAACTCTATAGAACGTGCAACCTAAAGGAAGGCAACCATAAGGAGAGTCGACTGTACTCACATCGGTTGAATCCCCACTCGAAGGGAATAAAAACTTTCTGTAGAGTTTTCATAGTTCATCTCGTGTCGCTCTTCAGTCGCGATAACATCCTCGTAGTTGTCACTATGTTCAACTTCGTGGTGGTCAAGTTCAACAATATTTCTACATATGGGACTAACCCCTATAAGTGTGTTCCCAGTTGCTGGGTTGAGGATAACTATTCAAACAGTGTTAAAGTTCCGTATCCGTCGAAGTTCAGGATATTTGACGATTTTCAATACATAATCAACCGAGAGCTGCCCAGCAAGAAATGGAACGATTATACTGGCACGATTGTACACAGAACAGGTATGTAACTATTTCATATTTGTAACTATGTATACCTGATTGAATAATGCTCATGATAATGATAAATAAAAGAACGAAATCCCTTTACCGTAGCACGCACGTAGGAATGAATCATGAAAATATGTTTTATCGACTGAAGATATCCGCACATACTTCAACTACGGCAAAGTCGATGTTCACTTGAGTGGGGCGTGAAAGTGTTCTCACACTTACTCGCCCTCCACTAGTCTCACACGACGATTCATATTTCAGTGCGGGACGACCTTGACGTAGATTGTAACCTGTAACGTCTATTGTTACAGAAACGTATCACCAAGGACTGCAGTTCATCCACACTCAGGACCCATCGTACACACCAGAAGAACTTATATTTATTGAGTATATTTCAATTAACAACAGAACTCCAAAAAAGAAATATCTAAGAAAGCTTCGACTGAGAATCCGGCAGCGCTTTTCTAAATTATTAGAATATAAAATATTCGTTTAAGTACTCTGTGTGTTTATTTAATCAACCTAGAATATCCAAGTAGAATTTCAACACTTTTTTAATTCAGCCAAAATCAAGATAAGGATATACTTCGCCCAATGTAACGTAACGTACATGGAAATTGATCAACATTGCGAATTCAAACATAAATCGTCGACAGAATTCTAAATACTGTGCCTATAAAAAATTAAATACTATAGACTATTGATGTTTTCAAATTAGGACTGATGAAGATATGTCATAAACGCTATAAACTATAGGCGTCAGGCGACGGCTAGTGGATCACTATCTGAAACAAAGAAAACATCTTTTAACATCACGCTTATCAATGCTCGACGACCTTACCAGTAAGCTAGGATAATTCAAAGAGCTGATAAGGAAAAATAAATTGGATCAAGGTCAATTTCAGTCTATCCCCGATAAAGTTGCATACTTTGTTCTGTATCATTTGTTAAAGTTGCTACTCCTCTTAATCCCCAACACACGTACTTATTTCCCCATGCGCGTTGTGGATGCGCAATAAAAAATGAGTTTTTTTGTCATACTTCCTCAGAAAGTTCAATTTTCGAGCACTGGGTGGCGTCCTCAAAGTCGCCGATTCCCAGACACTCTACTTTACCTTTTTATTTTGCGAATTGATGAAAATAATATTAATTAACATTATACAATATTCAACATTTTAGTGAATAACAGATTTTAAAAATTAAATATCAATCATTTTTTAAATATTACAATATCAACATACTTTATATTAATTAATATTAATCATTTAATAGTTATTCTATTAAAATTAAACATTTGTTTATTATTTACGAAATTGTAATGGACTAATAAATAAAACATAGCATAAATTTATATTTTTAGAAAACTTAATTTGTAAGTTTTCATTCCTCTGAAAATTGAAATTTCTGAGAAATAATGACAAAAAATATTGTATGTCATTCGGCCGCTCTGTGGCGATTCTGACAATCTCGATTTTACGATAATTCGCCTAAAATTTGTGACGCTTATTTATGAAAACTCGTGTAATTTACCGTCAAATTTACACTCGTTTTCATAAAATCGCGCCACAAACCTTAGGCTCATATCGCAACATCGAGATTGTCGGTAAATCGCCACTTTGCGGCCATATGATATAAATAACTATTATAGACATTCAATACGCACGCTAAACCTTTCAGTCCTGATCCGTCACCCTAAGTCAAGGATAGGGAAATATCTACACAGCTTCAATGAGTGTATCCTGACAACTTCAAGGACTGCACAACTTTAACAGTAGTTGACTGTAGTTCTCAGAAAACTAATCGTTTGATTTTTCTCAAGGATGAAATGCCCAAAAGTTACAACAATCGAAATTGGATCTATTTAGTTTTTCGCGGAAAGTTTTCCAGAGTTTCATCTTTGAGCAGCCAAATGTTAAAGCGATAATACTGCAGCTTGGCAGTTACACCTTGAAGCAGAATTGTCGTGCCTTCGATGCGTCCACATGCCTCATCTGTTTGCGTGATGCCTCAAACACTAGAATCTCGAGGAATGGTATGGGTAAAGTTCGCCATTCTTGAGGTAAGTAGCACAAGTATGTGAGACACATCGTAGGAAAATTAGGCTAAACTCAGTGAGAGTATAGATCAGGCGACTGAATTTAAATGAAATACTTGATCGAATGATCAATAATTAAATAGCTAGATGTTTCATACTTCTGTAACTCGACGTATGCTCATGATCCTGCAATGAAAGGTCGTGTAGACAATTTTGATAACGTACTTAACTGACCTGGTTACTACCCGGTCGCCAATCAAGTAGCATCAAAAAATAGCTCTGTGAATCCAGGTAAGTCCGAGTATCAGAGACTTTTTTCAGCCAGAGCTTCAGGTTCCAGAATTCTGTCTTGGTCTTCGCCATTTCGATGATGGTCTCCGCACCTTCCATTTGACCATTTTTAATAAAATGACGCCTAATGCTTTTGAAAATTAGGAGCTCTAAGTCGTCACGCACGTAGACTTTCCACTCTCGTGGGACGATACAAATATAGTGGTATTTACCATTTACTATCATTGCTGAACTGGGATGCAGAACTGTCTTGAAGTAAGGTCACCTATGTGACATTAAACAGGTTATCAGTTAAAATAATTAATAGTGCATGAGTGATCTCGTGATCTTCGTTTGTTTGAGTTTTACTATTAACCTTTAGCCTAGCTGACGTCCTGCAAAATCTTAAATATGCTTAACTGACGCAAGATTTTATTGCTTTCACAATTTTTTACTTTAGTATTCTGTCTGAGCCTCGTAATTGAGTTATGGCGAAAAAATCTAATTTTTATGACCATTGAACCTTTACTACTGGACGGACTTTCTTCAAATAAGAAGACATCGGCACAGTGACGATATCAAAATACACCAATGCGAATTACTATAATTAGTGCTGAATACTCATTATACTTATTCTCACACAATATACAACCACATCATATGTGTCTCTGCTAGTATTCTTAAAGTGACGTTACTTAATCTCTTCACTAGTTGAGTTCAATGCATATGAATGAACGCACGAACATCGGGCACGTATTCTAAATAATATGAGAACGAGTTCGTTCTAAACAAATAGTTACGATTGTCTCACCACGTGCCTGGTCGTTAATTTTTTATTGCGTCTCGCTCAAAAAGATACGCGCCACGCTGTCTGCCGTAATAATAAAAACATTTGGCAACCGTTTTTGTTAGATGTCAACTAATCAAAACAAGTGTCACAACATACAAATAATTTGATATCTTGTTAAATCTGTCATTGTGTATATTATTAATTACGGCTGCGTTACAAATTTCATAAAAACTTGAGTACTTACTTCTATACATACTTTCTTTTATTCTATCATGTATTATTTTTAGGTACGACAATTAACTATTATTAGAAAAAAAAAATTACAATGACAAATTAGTTTTGATACGGAATTTTCAGTAGGGTACTCGATTTTATGCTTTATTTTCTTCGATAATCCTTATTTATTTATTTATTTATTTATTTACAGTTCTTTGCACACATGACAAATATATATAAAATCACACACAGAAATACGACACAAAAGGTTAGCTTATCTCTAAAAAGAAATTTCTTCCAGCAAACCCGAGCCACGGAAAGTTGATCGGAAAGGCAGATAGAGCGTGCAAAATACGTAATATACCTACATAAACTGTACTATAATTAAACTTATACTACAAAAATATTAAATAAATATATCAAATAACAAACATACATAAATATTACTATATATATATACATAAATAAATAAATAGCCTATTGCAGGGAAGTGCTCTTTAACTCTACGCTTAAATACAGCCAGCGAAGGGCTGTCTCGGACAGTATGTGGCAGAGAATTCCACAGTCTTGCAGCATGTACACAAAAGGAATAAGAGAAGAAGTCAGTGTGATGTGAGGGTATAGAGAGAAGGGATTTAATGTGGGAGCGACAGGGTAAGTCCTGAGGACGAGAAAAGTTGAAACGTTCCCGAAGATAGCTAGGGGCACGGGGGTTAAAAAGAACGTTAAAAAGGGAAGACAATATATGAGTGTTCCGTCGAAGGCGGATTGGGAGCCACTTGAGCTGCTTTCGAAATTCAGAGACATGGTCATACTTTCGTAGACCAAAAATAAATCGGATACAGAGATTTTGAAGCCGCTCAAGTTTATTCAAAAGCTCCTCAGTGACGTCAAGGTAACAAGAGTCGGCGTAGTCTAAGACGGGAAAAAGTAGAGTTTGTGCCAACGTGATCTTAGTAGTTAAGGGTAAGAAGTTTTGGAGGCGCTTGAGGGAGTGAAACGAATAATGGATCCTTGTACATCAGTCATGCAAATGCGGCAATCGTTGTATTGATTACTAGATTTGCCCCCCAGAGTCGGTGTTGCAAATGGCATGGTTCTCTAGTTTCTATTCAGCCAAGACAGAGGAGTAGTATAAACACGATACACAAAATATATTTGCAGCTATAGTTGAGGAACCCACGGTTTATTTTTATGCATCGTACATACATAACATAACAAATACGCATTACGTACTGTTTCAAATACTTTTACTCCTTTAATCGTTTACGAATAAGTTATCAGTGTATACGTTAAAAACAAGACGTGATAGAAACAAAAGAAATCTACTGTCTATATATTGTAACTATAGTTCCCTAATAGTTCCCTATAGCAGAAAACTATGGCAGCAATCAGTTTTTCAGTTACCGAAACTGTTTCACGTATTATATTATGTATTAATGTGGGTCTATTAAAATCAATGATGTCTCATAGAAAGAGGACTTCTACTCGATGATTATATTACTGCTTTTGATATGGAAAAGTCTAATAATCAGTAAACACGACCAAATTTGTAAATCGGCATCACATCATATACACACATCAAAAAAAGTTTACGATCAGTAGCAAAATCAGGTGTATTCTTTAAAATATAAATTATTTAAAGAAACTGTTTACGTTTTATGATTTTATAATGAAAATGCACTAAGTAAATAAAAGAATCATTGTTAATTATTTACTTTTTATTAACAAAAGCTAGGAAATGCAATTTTGGCTTAAATGTAATGTAATGAAAAATTTGAATTAATGAAAAAACAAACAAAATTTATTACGAAAAAATTAATAGTTAGTATAAAATGACTCCTCCCCTGGCTCGCACACATGCGGAAACCCTTCTGGGCATGCTAAGAATTAAGTTATCTAGCATTTCTTGTGGTAACCTGTCCCACTCTTCAATAGCAGCTGCCCTGATTTCTGACACTGTTCGCGGAGGTGGCTGACGGTTCCAAACAGCTCGCTTAAGAGCATTCCACGCATGCTCGATCGGGTTTAAGTCAGGCGAGCCGGCAGGCCAGTCTAACCTGGTGATGTCGTATTGCTGGAGAGCAGCATCAACACGTCCGTTTCGATGTGCGGGCGCATTATCATCTACCATTATGAATTGGCACCCGTGGTTGATGCGGAATGGTCTGACGTATCCATCGATTGCAATCGTTTTGTACATGGCTCCGGTCATGGTGCCTTGATACGGGATTAAGGGCGTCCTAGCCCCAATCATTATCCCGGCCCAAAAGGACACTGATTTCCCGCCCTGCTGAACGGTTCCAGTGGCAGTTCTCTGCCTTTCAGAGTCGCCAGGTCTTCTCCAGACACGGACACGTCGGTTATCTGGATGTGTACTGATCCGCGTTTCGTCAACGAAGAAGCAGTTCTGCCAGATGCTTTCGTCCTCAATTTCTTCATTTTGACGGAGCCTAGCCCATTGCAATCTGCGCCGCTTCCGTTGCTGTGAGTTCAGAGGTGCTCGCCAGGATCTCCTTGCTCGTAATCCAGCTTGGTGTAAGCAATTTCTAATCGTTTGGGTGCTAACTTCGCGGCCGGTGGCAGCTCGCAGCTCTGCTTTCATTTTAGTAGCGTTCATTGTTGGGTCACGGGCAGCCAGTAATCTGATATATCGCTTCTGAATTGCAGTAAGAACAGTTGGGCGACCACTGCGAGGTCGATCAGCTAAATCTTCCATGCCCTGATACCTCTCCAACGTGGTCACCACGCAGGATTGGGATACATGAACTCTACGTGATATTTCCCTCGTGGAATAGCCTTCTCCACTTAAAGTTAGAATTCTGGCTCGTAAAACTGCAGTTAATCCTCTCGGCATTGTTACCAACTTATTTTTTTTTGAATAAATTGAAAATATTGATATGTCAGATTTCTGAATGAAAGCAAGCAAGGGTTGATTGTCTTTTTAAATGAAAAAAACATTTGAATTACGAAATTATTTTATATTTAAATTTCATATTTTTAAATAAGGAATCAAAAGATAAAAAGTGATTAAGTTTTATTCTTCTACAATAAAAAATATTAGCACTTTTCCAAGTGATCGCAAACTTTTTTTGATGTGTGTATGTACGCACATTTAGTTTCAAGTAGCGAGCTTTCGAGCTTTTGCAAGTCCCGTCAGTCTTATCCCGACATCCGAACTTATCATTGTACCTGGTAGCAGAGTACTCAACATGTGCCAAAAATTTGGTATCATTAAGTTTAATCGAATTTCTACTTATGGAACCAATTCTTATAAAGTCGTCCCATTACGGTGGATTAGGGATGTACATCAACAGAATGTGTGTGCGCAATATCCTGCAAAAGATGATGTGTTCGCATATTTTGAACATATTTTCAACTGCATCTTACCATTACCAATCTGGAAAGAGTATCGTGGAACTATAGAATGTGTGACAAGTGAGTTTTTATTTTCTGATTTGTGGACGGTTAATTTATACCACATAATGTAGATCCTAACAAAAACAGTTTCACTGTATAAAATTGCGCCAAGTCCACGTTCATGAGTCAGTTTTTAAAAAACGTTCGGTCTTTACAAAAAGATATGAAATAAAAAACAGCCAAGTAATCGATATTATTTTTTTGAAAATCGAAAAAAATACTGTTGAAAATAAAAAAAATTCGAAAAAAAAAATTTTGAACGTACTTGGTGTGCGTAATAACAGAATATTTTACTCCTTAAGTAATCGAAAAAAGAAAATTCTAGATACTGAACAACGCACTGAATAACTTCTACAGTATATGCAAATACTATCGCGACGCACTCTAGTGCGTAAAAATAGAACCAGTTGGAACTAAGTTTCAGACTAGAGTTTTCTATCTACTTCATAAAATTACGGCTTGAAGTGTTTTTTATAGTTTATGAATATGAGATTTTACATCGAAAAAAGTTCAAAATCTAAAAATTTCCGTTGCTATAGTTTGTGCTGCTTATATTTATTAATTAAAAATAGAATTCGATATAAAATTTAATTATAATTGAATTATTACAGTTTAATAAATATTTTCTTATCATTAAAATGCATATCTTTCACCAAAAATGTATTTTCTTAAATAAAAAATTTCTAACCCTATAAAACGGCTCTGCCTACGGTATAGAGACTCGGTGAGCTGGCGCTACACGTTCACACACATACATGTGTTTTGAACGGTACTTGGCGCCAGACTCTATCGAGTCTGTGGATCCACTGTCAAGAATTAACATTACAAAAAAGTTAATGGATTTTTTTGTTGCAGGTTCATATATTGATGAGTTAATATTTATTAAAAGAAGACGAAATGAGTTTATCCCGGAAGAGTTGCTTTTTTTTGAGTACAAGGAGCAATTGTGAAAACATACTGATAGGTATGCATGTTTTGATTCAAGCATCCGACTAATATTGTTTAGCGGTGCTGGTATATTGGACGAGGGGCCTAAGGCATTGTAGCTCAGCATTGCAAATAAACAATTATCCAGTCGTGGGTTCGAGTCCCGGTAGGTGCTAAAAAAATTTTTTTTACTACGAAAATCATTAATATTTAAGATAAGAAAATAGCCTATTAGCACACCCACAGCTAGTAATTCAAAAACATGACGTGAGTACGACACATTTAAACTTTACTAGGTCAGACGATACCAATACAAAGAGTCATACATTTCTGAAGTTAAAATAAATAGCGAATCAGACGCAACAAAAGTTCGCTTTGTTTATTCTACTAAAAAGTCTAGTAATCCTATTGTAACTTACATTTTATGGTGCTACTGTCAACCGCTATATTTTGACTTGATAATTATATTTGAATCAATCAGTTGCTGAACCAATACTCCTTCTTATAAAGTTAATCAATACTCCTTCTTATAAAATTAACGCTCCGTTATTTTCGGAAATACGGTTTTTTGGATTTCGAGGTGTCCATGACCTGAATGTTGAGTTGACATTGGACTGAGTCAAACAAAGCATATATTTTTAGGATGGGTAACTGAGATTCCACTCAGTTTGTTGATTTATTCAAGTGACATACATATATAACTCATTTTTTTAACAACATATAAAATGGCTAAACAGTCAAGCATCGATTTGAAAGCCACTAATTTCTTTATATTATAATGGGTGTGCCAAACTAAAAGCTCTTGAATACTGATCCAAGAAATTGATGGATATTAATTTCATTACTGCTATTGCTGAGGTATACCGTAAGCAATAACTGCACCAATAAATATGTCTACCAGATGATATTTCGACATTTTTTACCTTCTTGTGGACATTAAGAGTACCAAAGTAATGTCTTAATGAGTAAATAATGGCTGTGCTGCTGCCAAGTTTTTAATAAATGTATTTGTATATTCAAAAAGATTGGGATCTGATTAATGCAAATGCATACCATCTGGAATAATAAAAAATAATATAAAATAAACTTATATTTTATTACAATAAATTCATAACGCCGATATTATAAAATAAATTTTACTATCTGGCTCTTGAGTGAAATCATCAGTCCTTTTGAACCAAAAGTATTGATGATATTTTTCTAGTCGTGCTGTGATGTTATTAATCCTCATTATCAAGTCTTCATGTCTTCCGTGCGTCCGATAATGATAGAAATGCTCCTTCCATAGCGTACAGTTCAATTTATCCTGCGCTAGCAACTCGCGAGGAACTATGTAGATATTCTTGTGTTCATTGGCGCTAAAAAATATACATAATCAAAAATTAGTCAAGTTTTAATTAAACTGGATGCTAATTTAAGAGTAGCATGCTGCAGTACTTACAGTTTTTCACAGGTAAAACAAGGCATTTTGGATTGAAAATTTTATTGAAAATCCGGCTAGTTGTCAGAGCACCCAATGAGAGCACAGCTGCACACTCGAAATGGATAATGAATACTAGCTCTATAAAACAGCCCACGCCACTTAGACTTGATAACTAAAGATAAGAGTATTTTACGTGCAATGAAAAAGGCTATCGAGAGGTGTCACATTTGGTAAAGATTGCATCGTATTGAATTGACTTTATAAATAATAAAATCCGATTGGCAACCTAATATTTATTGTACTTAATGCTCCTCTACAGATTTAGTTATCTCAGGCATAGGCTGGAAACAATAGACACAAGGGATAAACACGGCAAGATATTTTCCAAACTCTGGGGAATTTGCCCAATCATCATCTTTCCGTATCCATAAATAATCGGTGCATCGTTTGAGGCGAGCTGTTACTCCTTTGATACTGATGATGCATCCTTCATATTTTCCACATTTGTGATAGTAGAAGTTTATTCGGTTGTATAGAATGCACTCTAAATTTTTACAAGCCAACTATTCGCGAGGGACCATATACATTTGCTTATGAACCAAGTCCCTAGAAAAAAAAAAAACTATAAATAGCCAGATATGCTTCCAAACATCGCCATAATTTACTGGTGATACTTACAGGTTTTGATCACAATAGCAGGGCATCTTAAAGGACTCTAGCAGCTCTCTTAGGCGTGAATAATTATTCAGTGTGCCGCTGACAAACCGTAGTGGCACTCTGTACTTAATAGTTCAGACTGAGACGAAATCGGAAAAAGCAGTCGGGTCTTCGATTGAATTAAAGATAATAAACGCATCGTTAAAGTCAAAAAGAACGTTATATAGATACTGATTGTTTACATTACGCGTATTATCAGCTCGATGTTTTTAACAATTAACTTTTGGGTGTCATTTATCACTTGACTGATATTTTTATTTGAGTTTTCTTTTATTTCACTCTCGACTTTAATTATAACTATTCTATTGGGTTGTCTGAATTTTAAGTGGTCTTGCGTATTTTAGATGCCCAAGCAGCATGGCATGTTCCTAAAACGAGCATAACTGTTAGAATCAAGAACAGGCAAAATATAGCCATGTACTTTAGTAAATATAGTGCTAGGAGATACTTACGGGACAGGATACATGCAGGGGACGAATATTGGGATGTAGTCATTATAATAAGGGCTTGTTCTGCCATCGTCAAATCGTTTCATCCAAATATGATTTTCGTGACGCTCTAACAATGCGCCCTGACCTTCCAGGCATATCATAGTACCCTTTATTTTGTTGTATTTTCTGAAGTGTGCTAAAATTTCTATCTTGATAATTTCTCTAAGGGCTTTTATTGAAAACACGGCCCATTCTATGGGAATATACACGATATGCCAATTTGACATATTCGGTCCGTTGACTATTGACGCGACTAAAACGAAAATGCGACTATGCTTTATTGAAGCGTTACATGCGCTTATAGCCAAGTTAGACGGAATTTCGAGTGGCACTTCAATCCATTGATTTTCAATTGAAAACAATTAACTCGAAAGTATATATCATGTCGCAAGTAACAGGGTGTCAATCATTCTTTAATCGACAAGTGTCCTAGAATGATGTATTGCATGTAATTGTCTCACTAAATTTCGTTGAGTACTTCGGCCCTAATTAGTTATCAAGGAAGCATATCTGCGCCTATTTTAAGGAAGTTATTTTTGCAGATACGTGAGTGAAAGCTCCGAAATGCCTAATCGCATGAAATCCTATAACCGACTAGAGAAGCCGAAGGAAGCATCTGGCAGTGCAATTTCAAGATTTATTCGGCGCCTTAGCCCCACAAAGAAGTACCATGGTCATTCAACTCCAGGAACCAGCTCTAGATCACCTACTTCTCAAGAGGAGACTTCGTCCTCTCAAAAGAAAGACGCTTCAGTGAAAAAGGATTCGTCTCACAAGTCTTCTGAAAAGCCCAGTAAAATGGCTTTGAATCAGTCATCAGAGTCTACTTCAAGCAAGAGCACTCTTAGAAGTCTTTCTGTATCGTCACCTTGGATGACTCCTGCTCCGTCTTACCAATCGCTAAATCAAGATGACAAGGCTGTGGAACTGAAACTTCTAACTCAGTTACACTCTAACTTCGACGAAGCCACCAACGCCCTTGGAAAATACGTAACTCTGCGAAGTCGCAGGAATTAATGTGCTCATTTTAATGCTATATATATATGTTAGAGATAAGACATTTGTATTTTTAACTGAATGTATTCAATCAATATACATTTATTATTAAACACTGTTAATTGCCACTTACTAAATTCATAATCTCTAAATGCCAACTGCAGTTACGTGAACAAACTAAACAATTTAATTGATTAGACCTTTAGTTCAAGACGTTTTCGATCGTCTAAGTGTAGTCTTTGTATAAGAGTTACTCTAAACCATAAGATAATATGTCTTACTTAGAAACAGCTCCTGTTTAACAATAATATTGATACATAGAAAGAATTTACACAAATCAGTTTTACCGAATGGTACTCTAGTTCAGTATTATGCGTGTCAATTGTTTAATGAGCTATTATAGTAGCTCTTTGATTGTTTTAGTTGTGAGTTCATTTAGCTTTGTTTGGTACGTTCACCTAACTTCGCTTATTTCGTAGGAGAAAAAATTAAATGATGAGTACGAGAAATATTTTTTGCAAGGCTATGGAAGCTTCTACTCAAAAAGAACGAATGAAGCTATCTAGAACTATAGAGAAGTTAGAAAAAGCTAGATAAATTGGGGCTGACTGGAATTAAGTCACGCCTATTTCAATAGTTGACGTAGCCTAACTAAAAAACTGACTCTAAACTTGTTGAAGACAAGATAATTTAAAGAAATTGACGGCCAATAATGGCTGATGTTATATTTACGTATTGTCTCAACAAGCGGTAAGATTGATTGTTCTTAACTGACATGAGTGGGGCATTTGACACCGATAGAATAGAACGTCGATGGAGCCAAGAGCATATTCAATTAATATAGCTCAATCAGTTGACTGAGGCTAGCTACAGAGGTGCTGTCAAAAAGACCATTAATCTCAATTGAAACAATAATGGCTAATTACAGTCAGCCGATGAAATCATAGGCACCTCTCTGGAAATAGGTTTCAATGATTGGAGATGTATCAGTATCTGCTTGACTTTGTATTTGGTAGTTATTCTGTGTTGTAAAGTTCTCTTTTTCTAAATAAATGTTGTACCACCACGAGGACTTCATATATAGTGCTATGGGCAAATTTAACTGGGACGACGAAGTGTTTGAAATGGAAGAGTTTGGAGTTGCTATTTATGGATGGCTAACAGCAGATGATCCTGTATTTTGGTGTTTGGCTCCGATTCACTTGGAAGAGGCCTCCTGGTTATTCCTTACGGCACCCAGTCATCAGCCTTATGATTGCAGGGGATACCCTATCACGCTTTTGGAAGTAAGTATGACCACAAAAAATTATTGGATATCCTATCACTCTTTTTCTTATTTTAAACTCACTTTTCTAGTTCTATCTTCGCAAGGACTTTTTTGAGCTGTTGGACGAATTGTGGATGGCGCCGAAAAGAATTTATGAAGTGCTGCGCATGGTATGGACACGCATTACCAAGCGCCGAAAACTCTCGAAAAAAAATTTGTTGAACCATTTATCGGGGCCTGAGCTGGAATGGTTATTCGAACGGGACACAGACCTGCCACCATCATGGGAAGTAACGCTTATGGATCCTTGTGAAGACAATCTTAAACATCGCATAACTTTTGCAAACTGGATCATTGACGAAACTGTCCTTTAAGTGGGCCCAAGCTACAATGTAACTCTAATGAAACTAATACAGCCGTACAGCATTAACTTCAAATGTTTAAATAAATTTAATCGAGCTTGCAAATACAGTATTTAATATGTGACGATTGTTGAATAAAAACACATGAGTAGTACGTAATAATTCTTTGTTCATTTCACTCAAACCTAGATTAACTACATTGAAGCTATTAAAGCTATATAACAAAGTTACATGATGAACAATTATGAAAATTATGACGTAGACATACTTAACTGGAATATATCATAGTAATACGTTAGCTTACAATGTCTCATTGTCTTTAAAGTAGCACAAAAGCTAGATAAATACTTAATACATTCGATAATTAACCTTTAATACCAAATAATCTAGAACAATATTAACTATTTATGAACGCAACAGCGGCTGCCAAAGGTACGACACCTGGAATAGAATAAAAACAACCATTAAAGCTATGTACGTCACATAAGAGTAGCACTGGTACACAACGAAATATGTGATGAAACCTGGCAGCACTCCCCAAAGAAAAAATTGAAACTTGAACCCCAATCCCTATAGATAGAACCAGAGCTCCTCTCGATTATAAACTTGATTCTGGATCGATTGGTTAGTTACCTTCAAGCGATTATTGTCATATATTATTGAAAATAGTAATTCTACGTTAACTTACGATTTAGAGCAAAGTATGCAGTTCATTTCAACTTCAACGTACTGGCTGGCCTGAGGATAATTATTCTCGTCATCGGTTTTTCGCAACCACGGGCTGAAATTATAGTAGTTTAATTTTGCAGTGACGTTCGTCAGCTGGATGGTAGTCCCTTGCAGGTTTTTGTAGTGTTTCCATTGGGTTTCTGCTTTATTCTGGATAGTACTTATCAGATACTGCTTTGGGTAAACGTTCCACTCTTTTGGAACGTAGCACGTATACCGGTTTGCCATATTTGATAGTGAGACAGATATGCTTGGCAATAACGAAGGCTGATTGTAAAGTGATGTACGATACACACAGCCGTGAGGTATTTATAGAGATAAAGATTGGACAGGATTGAATAATAAACATAATATTATGTATTTTTGCGTGTAAAACGTCACACCAGTAGACAAATTCTATGGGGGCATAGAAATTAAAAACTGTAATATCTTTTATTAATCTTGACCATATGATTTGATGGATTTCTTACATCTGAAATGAAGTGAATAAGCCTTTCAGCAACGAAATCCATTTTCGCAAGTGTCAGAACAAATGCATTTATCTTCGTTGCACGACGAATGCGTGACGTAAAAATATATATTAAAAAATGTTGGCATGCTGCAGTATTTGAGTCTGAACTCATTACTGTCTTTATCCCTGGATTTTGCTGTAAATCACAAGTGTTGTACGAAAGACCGTGCTTCAAGTCATAAAATATTTACGAACTTGTTTGAAGCGTATAATCCCCTGACACATTCATTTGCGATGATCCGTACCGGGTGGTAGCGTTTTGTGATATTCGTTACTGATAAATAGATATTTGTGCTCTATGGAAGAATCCACGACTTAAGTAAAGTTAGCTGATGATATTCTGGTCCCTTCCGAGTGGCCACTTGGTAACATAGACAGGCTAGTGCTATCTTTGGCCAGAAAAATTATTGACTAGTGTGATAACATCAGCCCTGTTCTGCAAGTAAAAGACACACCTACAAAATTAGTTACAGGAATCGACAATAATAATTACGTACATGTGTTTCAAAAAGTTACTAAAGTGTAAGTACTTTTGTGATGATAATTTCCGATGATGTAATGATACTGTAGATTAGAATTGTTGTGTCCCTCCTTCAATAATAAGATCCATATTATATCGGCTCGCTGAGCGCATGCACCGCACGGCGGAACGTCCTCACTCGCTCCCGGTCGGCTTGCCACTGCCACCGCGCGCCCGCCCCCCGCCGGTGCATCGCACGAGACGACAGATACACTACATCCCTTCCTTATCATTTATTTTTTAAATATTGTTATTTTTTTATTTGATAGTTATTCATGAATAATAAATTACGATTTAATTAATTGTCTTTATTCACACTTCTAACTGAAAACAACTACTTACGGAATTAAGTTATACCTACACAAAGTAATCCCAGTTGTTAGTGAATTAAACTCTTTAAGCAATGAAAATATTCAACCAGAGTAATCAACAATCAACTTGTGTTTTCCTTCAACTCTTTTTTATTTATTTATTTTTAATTTTTAATTTTTTACTGATTTGATTAGTGTCATAACCTTCATCTTCGATATTTTCACTTTGTTCTATACAATCTTCTGTCCGTCTAAAACCGTCCTCTGACCTTCTACCTTCTTTAGGTGTACCTACCACGTTTCGTCTAATCAAAGTCCCAGTCTCATCGTTTCTTAGTTGAACGTCTCCGTTGTATTAGATTCTACAGTATGAGTCGTCGGTTCGAAATGTATACTCAATTTATTGTTTTTTTTATGTTCATTATATTAGTAATATACCTTGTCACCTGCTTCCAAATGATATTCTGCAGCACGTCTCTTCCGATCAGAGTATTGTTTCCCTTTTTCTTTTCGCCTTCAATGCTAGCTGCCTCTAAGTAAATGTACAATCCTCTCTTCCACTTCATCCATCGTACACTGACAAAGGTATCTTCCCCACCGTAATCAAATTTGTCCAATGTATACGGTTGTGCCATTTCGTTAGACGCCTACTTGGCTCAAACTCACTCAAACTCAAAAGTGTTGATTTTCATGGAACCTTACACAAAGTTTTGTTCAATTTTCTCAAATTTCAAAGGTTGAACACTAATGGGAATCCCATTATAGAAGCACATACACCGACCCACAAAAAGCCTGTTACTTTGTGGAGACAACCGTCCCGCAAATCCAATCCATGCTTGCCTCGTAGTGTATACCAATGTTTGCCTATCACAATCCCTCCCGAACACCCGAATTTTTTTTTATATGAAAGACATATACTGGGACGCAAATGTCAATACATCCACTTCCCAAATCCAATTCCAAGAGACATTCCGGGCCCCATCCGATATATAAATATAAATCGCGCGAACAGCCCCTTTCCCCAGAACAAAGATACTAATAATGTCGGCAGCTTTACCCCACAGTAAAATACCATATGACATTATAGGCTGTGAAAGTAACCAAAACACACGATTCAATACATCCACTTCCCAAATCCAATTCCAAGAGACATTCCGGGCCCCATCCGATATATAAATATAAATCGCGCGAACAGCCCCTTTCCCCAGAACAAAGATACTAATAATGTCGGCAGCTTTACCCCACAGTAAAATACCATATGACATTATAGGCTGTGAAAGTAACCAAAACACACGATTCCCGCGGCCTCAACATCCGACAACAGCTGACGGATCCTTTCAACCACGCAAGCCGCCAAACTGAGTCTGCTTGTGAGGACACCACTAAAGCCCCGCACCAAGAGAGATACCCAAGAACACAGCAGACTCTACAACCTCCAGCCCCTCATTCCTAAACTCCACACTGCTAGCAATTTGTCTAACACCGGGCAAGCCAACACAACACACCACGTTTTTTTTTTTTTTCATTCAAGAACAGGCCATTTACATTGAACCAATCAACCACCTCAGAGGTCACCGTATTCTCGCCGTCACATTCAGAGTTTCTTTCCACTTTAAATAAGAGTGATGTATCATCTGCAAACAATATACAACCACATGGGCCTCCTTAACAAGAAAAGGCAAGTCTCCAATGTACACGAGAAACAAAAACGGCCCCGGAACCGAACCCTGTTGGACGCCCTCACAGATATGGACCCAGGCGATCCAGTGCCGCTAACCTCAACCTTCCGGAATCCATCACTGAAACAATATTCCAAAAGCCTTATGCCATAGTGATGCAATTCTCCGATCAGAGTCCCATAGCTAACACAGTCGAAAGCCCCGGACAAATCATAGAAGACTCAAAGGCATCAAGTGAATCCTCCCAGGCCCCAAAATGCGACGAATGAGCCCAACACCGGCACCGGCTGCTGAGCGACCCCGCGCGAATCTAAATTGATTAATATTCATAAGGTTATTAGCGTAAAAGTGAGTGGTAATTTGACTAAGGATATATTTTTTTTTAAATCTTGCTAAGTACTGGTAGTATTGAAGTCGGACTAAAGTTGGTGGGATCAGACATACCACCAGCTTTAAACAGGGAAATTACTTTACTGTTTCATCAAAACAGGAACAATTTTAAAAGTTTTAATAATTTCAATCTAATGTGTGAAAACCTTTTTAAACTCTGCAGCAATAAGTAGGTACATCGGATGATAAGATTTTACATTAATATTAAGCTCAAAATCAATGTTGTGCGCCTTAACTGTTCCAGTTTCACTAATTATAATTTTCCATGAAGTCTTAATGATATTATTACTATTTTTGATTTTGTTTCTGACAAACATAACCTTCGCCACACACACGTTTAAAAGTTTAGGAATAAGCTCTAACTACTCACTATAGAGATCATACAGCCTTTCTCCGCTTTTTCCAATTCCCAATGTCGCCCAGTCACTAACTTCAAGGAGTCATTAACTTTTAGTGTCTTAGCTTTAAACACAATGTCAAATTCTTGCATAGGTAAACTGAGTACAGAATTTTAAAGTTTGTTAGGATCATCACTCTCAAACCTTAGATCTGGTAATTTGGTGATTATATTACTTCTGTAATTCTCAAGGCTTAAGTCACTAATAGGCACATATTTTATACCTATTTCTACAGCCTCTCCACGGAGCGCAGAGGAAACTAGCTGGCCTGAGTAATCCGACGGTAACTTATGGATGACAGATTTTTCTAAGGGATCAAAATGTTTATAAATATTATCAAGACAGATTTTAGAAGTTGCGATTTTAGATCTTAGAAGAAAAGATTGAGCAAATTATAGCACTTAAACAAGGATTCCTTTACTAAGAGAACAATCTCTAGTAAGTTAATTTTAAAGTCTCCACAAACAAAAACGTTTTTTATTATTATTACCTATTTTGAATAATGCTTCCTCCATGATTTTTTGCAAAGGATTCGTATGAGGAATTAGGCGGTGTGTACACGTTTAATACAATAAGCTGCTCAAGCTCTATACAGGCTATTAAAGAAGTGCGCTCAACAGACAAGCTTACTATGTCATTATGTTCTTTAAATTTCAAATTGTTACGAGCAAATATAGCGGAACCTCCTCGGTTGTCTAATGATGACCCTGTTCGTTAAAAGACAACTGTAATTTTATTATTCCTAAGAATCATTATTTATTAATTTTTTTAAATGTATTTAGTTAAGTAGGTTAGGTATATAGTATATATTAATTTATTTGTTCATTGATCTATTATTATTTTTTTTATTTATCAATTTATTTATTTTAACTGTATTGTTATTCCTCAGTACGCATGCCACAAGTGCGGACGGACGTGTCACTCTAGAATCGGTTTATTTAGTCACGAGCGGCGTTGCTGATCTCACACAGTCGCTGCCCAAATCATCCGTCAAGATGCAGAGGCCTATGATGATGATCATTATTATTATTATTATTATTTTCACCCTATAACTGGCCTCCACCTATTGTGCTTCTACTGCCAGATTATGGCAACCACTTTGGACCACTTAATGCGTATGCTGCCCGGACCAGGGCCATCCTTTTTTATGCACTCGAATAAGTACGTATGCTGCCCAGAGCAGGGCCCTCCTTTTTTATGCACTCCAATAAGTGCGTATACTGCCCGGACCAGGGCCCTCCTTTTTTATGCACTCCAATAAGTGCGTATACTGCCCGGACCAGGGCCCTCCTTTTTTATGCACTCCAATAAGTGCGTATACTGCCCGGACCAGGGCCCTCCTTTTTTATGCACTCCAATAAGTGCGTATACTGCCCGGACCAGGGCCCTCCTTTTTTATGCACTCCAATAAGTGCGTATGCTGCCCGGACCAGGGCCCTCCTTTTTTATGCACTCCAATAAGTGCGTATACTGCCCGGACCAGGGCCCTCCTTTTTTATGCTAACATGAATGACACAAAAAGAAATTAAAATAATGTACAGACAACAGCAGCATGTCTGGGTCAGGCTACTAATTCGCGCCACAAAACGCGGTACTATGACAAAACGGTTAAAAACTTGAAGATTAACATGTACAACCCAATCTGCTGTCGTGTGTACAAACTTAGCCCCACCCAGGCATAAACTAATATTCCGTCCGAAATATGAAATGTAATTTCAGTAAGTACAGTGTAATGAAGTTAACTAAAATAGGTAGCAGCTCGAGCACGATGGCGACAAACTAACATAACTGGAACATAAATAGTTTGCATGCTGTGTATGTACTCGTAAGGATTTCAACTTAGATCTATATAAGTTTTCTGAAAGGTTATTTGTAATATTAGTTGTAATCTGTTGTATGTACAGTAGCATTCTAAAATGGAGGCATAGTTAAACCACTTAGCGCGTTGCAATAGGGACTACATTTCTCTGAACCTAGTTCAAACGATTTCTCACGCACACAAGCTTATAGCCTCCTCTAAGAACATATTTTGTTTAGCGACATCTCTAGGCTCCTCATTGAAACTTTTGTAGCAATACGTCTCACTGCTGCTATTGAGTTATATATATCAAACGATTGGTAAGGTGAGCATGTATTGTATCTTTATTTCGTCAGTCTCACGAGTGATACGTATGGTCTAGCGGATAAACATTAGTCTCTCAAGGTGATAGGTTTAGGGTTCACATCCCGGCCGGATGATTTTCTTTTGTAGTTGCCTTTTTGTTTATTATAACATTTACATCTATTTGCATTAATATTACATTAATAATAATAATGTTACAATATTTTAACAGTGATAAAGTATTTAAATAAAACAAATATGAAATCCGACTATTGTAAATTTATTTTCTACTAACAAAATCACATTTTTATTTTTCTAAAACTAGATCACTTACAGTTTTATTAAGGTTATAGCTTAAGAATTCGTTTTCGTGAAGAAAAGAGTATTGAAGCTTAACCTCAACAAAAAATAATATTAAACTTACACTACAAAGTCAGTGGATAAATATTTAGTTTATAATAACAAAAGATGAGGGTAATAGATAAATGTAAATTCTACACATAATGGGCCTTTTTATAATTTGAAAACGGCACGGCAGAATTGTATTACCATTGCCTCCTACGTAATAGTAACATTAGAAGCTGAGAACAAAAGAGGCAATGGTAATTCAAATTTTGAATTTCCGTTTCGTGCCGCTCGAATTATAAAAAGGCCCAATAGTATTTAATAAAATTTGTGAAGACTTAGAATGAAATCAAGTTATTAATGATATCGCAGCAGCGGCGAGCGTCTGTCGTCAGTTAAGTAACCGCCGTCGCATTGATCCGACGATGTTGGAGCATATGTCTGTGCCCCTAATACCCTCCCAAACATCCATACAGTGAGATTCTAACGCTTCTGTAGTTCTCTCATTTCGCATATCCCACCTTTGCACCATTAAACCCCATAAGTTTTCTATGGGATTTAAGTCCGGAGATCTGGCTGGCCAAGGAACTACTCTGACGTCTGGGTGTTGATTAAACCAATCTTTAACCACTTGAGCTCGATGCACTGGACAATTATCATGCACAAAAGTAATATGTGGCACATCATCTGTTGGGTAAAAATTTCGCACCGTCGGTAGCATTGCTTGGTCCATGATATCTACATAGTTAGCTGTAGTCGCGCGCCCCACTGGCTGTGGTACTGATTCGCCGGGCCCCGCAGCGGACATCCAACCCCATAAATTCAAAGTTATGCGACCAGATTCAGTATTCGGCACAACGTTTTTCTGATCATACCTCGTTCCATTCCGACGCCATAAATGAAGCCTACCATGTTGCGAGGACAAAAATGTTTTTTCATCACAGAAAATAGTAGTCTCCCAATTATAATCTAAATATTCCCTTGCAAACGTTAGGCGGTTACGTTTGTGCACATCATTAAGACTAGGCTTTTTGGCTGGCTTTCTGTGGTGTAAACCTTCACTGTGTAAGACTCGACGAACGGTCAGTTGAGAGGTATCAAACATTTTAGCGAACTCGGCAGTCCGTATGAATCCATTTTCTTCATACATTTGAACCATATGCCTACGCTGCGATTCATTAATAAGTCGCGGGCGTCCACTGCGCGGCCGAGACTGCACGTTACCCTCATCTTGGTGACGATTCACCTAACGTTGCACAGTTCTCCACTAAGACAAAAATAACAAGATTAATATAGTAGGGAACAAAAACTATGCACCACTAATAAAATGCAAAAAGCTAACCATTTAGAGTGCATGTTTACATTCTCAATTTATATTATAAATTGAAAAACAGTTAATATTAAGTAAACATTAAGATACTCACAGTGACACCAGTCTCAATAACAATTTGGGATATATTATATCCTATATCGTGGAGCGCAACAATACGCTGCCTCTCTTGCAAACTTATATTTTTATGCATGTCGAAAAATAATAACAATTACAGTAAGAATACATGAGCACCTTCGCTAAGTATCTAGCAGCAACGACAAACAGGTTGTTCATGAACACCAAACCCGACGAATCTAACTAACTTCATTGCATTAAATTTTTGTATGGTATGGTCTATGACTGTAAAAATGATTGAACACCAAAACATTATATTTAACAAAACATCATATCTAGGCGACTGTCAGGCTCGAACCCGCGCCTCGCTGCAGCATACATACGGTGTTACCGCTGCGCCACCTAGGCTCATGCTTGAACAGTGAAATTGTGAACTGCACTCCGCCTGTTATCAGAGCAGATACAAATGACGTATACAAGGGTAGTGGGGTATGCGTCATTTGTGTCCATGTGTGAGTACACGAGCAGCCGCAAGCGACTTGTTTTCTGCGTTTTGTATTGACTATGCCTCCATATATGAACGTGATAGTACCTCAAATAAATAAATAAATAAAATAAACTCGCGCGGCGCCACTCGGCTGACGCCGAAACCTCACTTCGACTGCGCGAGGACCCCGCGCAAAAGCTTGCTCGCCCTCCGGCGCTGTCAATGCCAACCCTTCGATACAGGACCGCGGCGCACCACACGCGCTATCACCATCGTACTCTAAATGTAGGTATTCCATAAAATCTGATACTCGAATACCCCCACGGAAGTAAAATATTATACTTTTTCATATGTAAATAATAAATAAACGCTACACACTCAGAGGCCCACACCAAGGTCCTCCACAATGTCGCGGGTACCCCGGAACACACACAAAGACAGACACAAACACCCACGACCCGCCGAACAAGAGGCAGCGCCACCACTACCCGACCAAACCGGCCGCCTTAGTTAACCTCGTAAGTACATACTTAACTAAAAATAAGCCTTTGAGAAAAATATATAGGTATTTAACTTCTTATCAATAATATTCGAAAGCACTAGAAGAGAATTTATGTAAGCAGTTTGAAATAGGTATGTTAATGTATGTTGCCGTAATAGCAAATAATTATGTCTTGTAGGGTAATACTTTTACCTAGGTATTCCACATTGGGGTATTATTATAGGTAGGTAGGTACTAATATTAGCTACTCCATTATTTATTTTACTTCTTAAACTGATTTATTAACTCACTATTTCTAAAAGAGGTAGATGAAAATATTTTTTGATAGCTATTACATTAATTCTAATAACGGAGACTTCTTGATTTGCCTGGCCTATTCCTAGGATTATACCATATTGTACCCTACAAAATGTAAAAGTAGGTACCTAACTTACTGCGTATCCTTATTTTATTAACTTCACTATTTTCCCCTTTTTACATAATGAGATCATTTCTTTTTGTGTATCCACGTAGTTAAAAACTCACAATTAATCCTCGTCGCCAATGTTGTGTCCCTCCTTTAATAATAAGATCCATATTATATCGGCTCGCTGAGCGCATGCACCGCACGGCGGAACGTCCTCACTCGCTCCCGGTCGGCTTGCCACTGCCACCGCGCGCCCGCCCCCCGCCGGTGCATCGCACGAGACGACAGATACACTACAAGAATCATTCTTTATTTCGTTATACTTCAGAGAGGTGCACCGTTCACCTCATGTTTACGAAATAGTGCTACCGAAGGAAGAAGAAAGTATCCGAAGAACATTTAGCAGAAGCAATCCTAGTGACGAATTCTGGCCAGATTATGCTATCAGCGTTTGCATTAAGGAGAATAAGATATCGTACTATTTAATGCCTCCACGCCTAGAGTAAGTTCAAGTACATTTATTTATCGAAAAGTTACAATACGTAGGCAGTGGATTTTTTTTATTTCTCGTACGTCTTATTTTGACATATACACTGGTATACGACGATTTTCGAAGAAAATAAAGCATAAGATTGAGTACTCTACTGTGAATTTTGCGTGAAACCCAATACCTCATAGTAATTTTCTATTTTCTTTTTTTTTACTAATAATTGTTAGTTATAGTACCTAAAAATAGTTCTTGAAAGAAAAGATGTAAGTGTGTTTTTATTAAGCAATGTGTATGAATAAATAAACAGAAAAAATTGAAAAAGGGACTTAATTTTTTCTGAAAAAATTAACGCAGTGTAATGACTTAGACTTTAGATAAAGATTATTAACAATGATCAATTGTTCATTAGGACGTCTCAACGAGTCCACATGTGCAGTTTTTACAGCTTGTAGTCTTACGAACCATTCGCTGCAAGACGTTAGTGCGGGACGCTTAAATACTCGGTAACTATAAGATTTATTTATTTTATTATTTTCAATGATTTTCTGTTGTCAGTCGTCTAATTAGCTAATTTTGATTCCAGCGAAGCCCATAAATATGAATTTTAATGGCTAAATACCAATAAATGTCAAGTTTTATGAATTCAATAAAGTATTAATCCGACCCTTTACGTCGACCCTTTTAGACTTGACATATTTATTGTTTTTTTTTTATTTTCCTCTAACGTAATGGAATTTTTTAAAACAAAACATCAATTGATAAAATATCATCACCATCTAGTAGCTGGTACATCTTGAACCCGTACTAACATTATTGATAACATCATTCTAAGTTTTACGACTTTTTAATTATGCAAATGGATTTGGCCAATTTAGCGATACATACAAATGGAGACATTATTTTTATTGTGGTTTGTAGCAGAAACTTATTTGACGCTAAATCAAATAAAAATCGTAATTGATGATCATAAAACTGTCAAATCAGAGACGTGGGCAATAAGAAATAATAGAGGTTTACCGAACAGCCATTGTAATAGTTCGCGCGACATCGTTCTCCAAAGTCGTAAAAACTGTATCAGCATATGAATGTTCCTTAATATCCTGTTTATCACACTTTACCCATAAAACCACTTGTTTCATATGTGGGCGTAAGTTGACCACCATCAAGTTGTTGAAATTCGTTTTTATTATCACCCGCTGAGCTGTTATATATGAATAGACCACAATACCATTGGGATCATACGTCATCCTGTGCTTTGCTAAGAAGGACGTCCATCATCGAACCGTTCTTCACTGTCAGGTGAGTACAGTTCTTACAGAATTTGATTATTTTCATATTTAAACTAAAGTTAGAATTTAGACCCATGATACGTTTAGGTAAAGTACCCACCATCCAACGAAACGTCATTTAGAGATCATGCTGCACTAGCCGCAGCTATTGAATTACGTCACCAATGTTTTCCTGAAGTATTGTTTTGATAATTTATTTAGCTATCAATTACTCTTTTCATTACTCGCCACTTCGTGGAAATATTGCCAAAACCGCAAATGTAAACAAATTAAATTTAGTTCTCCAGGTTTTAATACGACGCATGCATCATTCGAATTCGTACCCGCCAGTCACGTTGCAAACCGAACAAGATGCACAAGTACGTCAGATCCCAGATTGCTGAAGCACTAGTCCGATGTCAATCATGGTGTCCAGCAGCGTCACTCCAGAAGCAAAACCGAATTCAGGAACAAGAAATACTGTTTTTAAAAATCACACCCTTCGAAGCTACGGATTCATCATGTAAAGTAACTGTGCTACGACGAAGTACTAGTGACCGATCTGTTTTAAAGAATAGTACTAACTGTTCATAATCTTAGAATAACTTTTGTTAAACCCTCGTCTTTGTTTATTTTTTAAGCTATGATTTTAACATTTGTTGAACTGTAAATTAATAAATAATGTTTTATAGTGTTTAATTTTGACTTATACACTCATGCGCATTGTTTTGTTCACTATCTTACATTCAGAAAATTCCAAAAATTAAAATCGATGACTCCTTTATGCTGAATTCTAATAACTCTTCAAATTTTTTTTTTCAGAGCACCAAATTAAAACGCGCGTCTATTATTTCTGTTGTTCGTTCACAGACTGTCTAATCCATACAAAATCTAATAGTTTTTCAAATATTGGCTTAAATTTTGAACTATTCCCCAAGATATGGTAGAAAGCACGGTGACCAATAAAAAATTTGTATGAAATCTTAAGTCAGACTGAGCATACCCTTCTCGTAATGAACAGATAAGTATCGATGTTACGTTAGTAAAATTCAGTTTATTTTTATTTAATTTGGAGTTAGTGAAAATTATGGCTTACTGGAACGACACTACAAAGTGCGATCTTTTCGAACAAAATAATAAATATAATTATGATTGA
The DNA here is from genome assembly GCA_949987775.1 of Aproaerema taeniolella. Taxonomy (NCBI): domain Eukaryota; kingdom Metazoa; phylum Arthropoda; class Insecta; order Lepidoptera; family Gelechiidae; genus Aproaerema; species Aproaerema taeniolella. The sequence goes on from OX465270.1 coordinate 5,969,708, forward strand.
AAATAACAAAGATAAAGGTACACTGCTGATAAGATTCATGCGCCAGTGATGTGCCATGTTAGCTGCAACGAAAAGATCGCCGCAGTATCATATCGACCCTTGACATCACAATCTTAGTAAGTATATTCGAGCAGTATATATAGATGCGCTTATTAGAGCGGGTAAGTCACTTGTCGGGATCATCTGGTGCACTTCAGTTTAATATTTATATATTAAAAAATGTCTGTCGCTAACAAATTTAGCATAGTGAAGTTCACTGAAGTTACAGAGCCAGAGCGGAACCCTTACAAGGTGGTGCCGACATTTTGAATTAAGAGTGGAAACACTGACTATGTGACAGTGCCATACCCATCCGAAGATGAGCTGCCGTTGGCCTTTGATCGGATCCTCAACTGCCAACCACCGATGGTTGAGTGGCAAGACAACCGTGCGATCATCGAACGTGAAGCAGGTACGCTTCTCATGAAATAAGTTTTGACCGGGACTTTCCTTTATTCAGAGTCATTTCTGCTAAAAGTGAAAATTGTTCGTTTCAGAAACGTACCTGGCGGGGATTCTCTACGTCAAGCGGCAGAGTTCTGCGCCTATGGATGAAGAGACGCTAATGATTTGGAAATAAATCAGCTCTGAGTGTATCAAAAAACTAGTTAGCTTACGTCCTGTTGCAATCGTCAGTTGGTTTTGGTCCCGCTTGTGGAATATACTCGGAAAATAAACGTTATTTTGTAATTTATTTTTTTGTTTTTTTATATCCTTATGTCTGCCTGTGTGTGTATGTGTGTCTGTTAACCTCTTAAAACTTTTGAACTCTTGACCGATTGAATTGAGAATCGCGGTATTCAAGAGTTCCTCCAAACTGTGATTTCCTGAAAATTGTAACTTTTCCTCTTCCCTCACCTCAACCTCATTAAAATCGGTTAATTAGTTTAGGAATTGTCAAATTTTTGAGCTAATATAAAAAAGGTAATCAATAGACTGAAAGTATTTTTTGGTTCAGTAACCATTTCTCTTCCTGAAAGTATGGCTTGATTTTTTCATTTATTTTCTATTTTGTTAATTTTTCACACGCAATTTAACGCGACAAAGTTGAAAATTTGATTTTTAAGCGATAATAGAGCATACCTTCCGTCATAAAACTGGCACTCATGTAAAATATTGAAAAGTATTCATTATAACAATTATTGAACTCCAAAGGTAATTGACATTGACCATGAACGTTTAACCTTCACGCTGATGAAAGTAGCGACACATATGGTTCGAATTTCCAGCTGTTGATAGCAAAATGAAGGCCATTATCAGTAAATTATGATAATTGATTTCATCGTGGAAAGCGATAAGAGAGGTGTGACGTTTATTTTGCTTAGCATAAAGATAGCACGCGCAGTAATACGAATTTTGCGTTATGCCAAACAAGGTTCAATTTGCGATAAGCGGCATCCATGACCTACACCATTGGACTACTGTTGTGGTAAGGCAGAATAAACGTTAGATTTTCGATGTGAAGTGATTGGATTTTTCAGTTAGTCCTCAGACGCATTCAGGTGTCACACGTATCAGAAGAGTGGCATCCTTTAAGGGAATCCAGAATGGACAAACAGTCAACCAGAACTTTTAAGTTCGGCCAGATTTTAACAAAGTTAGGTGATGCTACGCCTAAAAGTTCTGTAGAATCTGTTCCTATGAGAGACTTCAAGTGTTACGATTATGATTCTGATGATTTTGATTACCTCAAAACTCATCGTGAGTGGTTACCGAGACATACATCGTTCCAACAATTGAGTTATGGTAAATCGGATGAACTGACAGACTCTAAGAAAAGTGACCTTGAAATATGCGAGCTATTTCAGTTTGAAGGACCTAACGCTTCAGACGATAAAGAAAAAGAGGCATCATGTGACATTGTTTCTTGTTTATATGGTGAGTTAACCAATTCAATGTAAAACTGTTTTACCAGCGGTCAGCTGACTACGCAAGTTTTTTTTTACTATAGTATATTGCTGTCCTCACGCTGTATTTAGAAAAAAAATATATATATGGCTGCCGAATGGAACAAAAAATTTTTTACTGACAACCAAAACGAATTAATTACAACTAAACAAAACGATATTAAAACGTGATTTTCAATACAGTTATCAGAAAAAGTCTGAGAAAAAGAATGAAAAAAGTTTTAAGATGAAAAATTTAATGGTTCGCCAGTTATCGTGTTAACAAATGGTGCTGATAGGAGAAATCCACATCATAATATATCAAAAATTGTTTTTTTATATTAAAATCTCAATTGATCGACTCAAAAGTATTTTTAATCGATTCAGCAAGCATTTCTCTTTCTACCGGTGTACTTCTTATTTCATTTATGTGGATATTATCATCACTAGAAAAGATTAAATGTAGTAAAATCCGAAACTTGATTTTTAGGCGATAATAGACCATACCTCCGCGCGTTCACGCTTACGGCATGCAAAATAATCGCTTGCGCCTGTTTTTGATTCTACGAGAGATTTTACAAATTTCGATTGATTTTTTCATTTCGAAGTTGGCACTACTTAACACTGTTACTCTACTAGCTATTTAGTTATAGTATAGGTGCTAAACTTTAGCACCCAAACTCATAAGTAGTTGGTCTTTAGTTTATAATTTCAACTTACGACACTAGATGAAGCCATAAGACCATTACCACTGTATTTTGAAAATCTTAAATATCTCAAGAAATTGGTGTGCATTATGATTTATATTACTAATATCAATTTCGAGAAATATAGATTATTGAAGTACTAAAGTGATGCACACAAAATACACAAAAAAATTTTTTTTTTGTATTCTTGTTCTTGAGCATTAAGTTTTTATTCTGAAATATTTGTTAAACTTGTTTTTTTTTGATTTCATAATTTTTTGTAAAAATCGAGTTATCATTATTTGTAACAATAGTTGAACGTATTCCGTACAATATATGTAGTAAATGAAAAGCAGACAAATCAAACAGGAGTGTTTTTTTGAGGTTTTATTTACTAGCAATACAGATGAATCCATATTTTATTAATAGTTTCATATCGTCTTGCTTGAATCGGTCCTAGTTTTTTTTCCTGAAACAAATCAAAAAAACAGTTATTACCTTCCTTGCACATAACAATTTAACAATACAATGAGGTTCTGCTTTGCACCGTCTCCCATAGAAAACTTGACGCACAATTCATTGCAATATATACACGGAATGAGAAAGAAATAGTAGATTTTCGGGTTCGGACTGGTTTGCAAGTCTAAATCATCTCTCATCCAAAAAATCTGATTGTACATTTGTAGTTGCGCTGTTACACTATTGATGTGAAGCGCAGATCCTTCAACTCTTCCATATTTTGAGTAAAAGAGCAAAATTTCTTCGCTGATAAGCACTTCCAAAGAATCCCAAGGAAATAATAACCATTGGCGTGGAATAAAAAAAGAAACGCGATGAATCATTCTGGATTATTTCCAAACACTACTTTTCAGCGCACTCTTACACTTCGTGTCACTTATCGGACTGTTCAAAATGCACTACGGCTTGATCAATGCAACGCAGCTGACGAATGAATTTATTGCATTGTGAGAATTAATATTCTTATTTTGCAGACCGTAAGCGCAAACGCGCGAAAAAATGCTCTTTTATCGACGTAAAATAAAATATTTTGATTTTGTAAAATTTGATTATATCTAACTGTCATCCCATTATTTTATTTATTGAACTGATTGTTTTTGCTATAAATCAGCGCTTAAGGCGTGCAAATTTGAATTTACAAAACTTTTAACAACACATCAGACATTTATAGCTCATTAATCACCTGTTCCAACAGCTATCACAAGATCTGTAGACTCCAAAGTACTGAGCTGGATCTGGCCAGGTCTTCCTGTCATTATCCTTCTTCATCCAGGGTTGTCCATCCCAGTAGTGAAGATTTGCCTTTACACCGTTAATCTTGATCCCAACACCTCCGATTTCCTCGGTAACTTGGTTGCATGAGATCTTTTCCTTCAAGATCACTTCTAATTGACTCGACTGAAAACTGTCCCAAGCACAAGGAACAAGAAATATATGCTTCGACATGTCTAACAGGTTGTCACTTCTCCAAAGCTACCGTGTAACAATGTAAGTGCATACAATTTTTGTGGCATATAAAGGACAGGGTGACAAAGGTTCATTGGTTGACGATTGAAGATAACGAGTGCAACGTTCGTAGTTAGGTCGAATAAATGTAACGAGTTCATTATGATATGCTAAGTGCGTAGGATGCAATTTAATATTCAATACAGCTTACAGCCATTGAATTTAGGATCCCTATCTTAATTGGAACACTATATGTAAACAAGGCGCGAATGACTTGTACAATTGTACAGTCTCAAGTAGTAATTGAGCTTATTGATGGTCGATGGGGTATGAATATCTGAAACGTATAAATTCAGTGGAAGCATAATAGACCCAATTAGTCTTTCATAGCATTTCGACCTAGAATCTTGTACCGAAAATTCTAGGTTACTTTGTTCAGTGAATTCTGTTTGAAAAATCACAAGGAGTTTCCAAATACTCCATTCAAAATTCACTTTCAAGTTGCACAAGGTACACAAGCATTTTTAGCTTTTGATTCATATTAGCATTTTTTTTTTTGAGCAAAATGCATAAAAATAAAGGTAACAAGCTATTTCTGATTGATTCGCTATCCACAGGTCTTGAAGCAGAACAGACCAGAGAAAGTCAGTCTCCAATACCTGTCAGTACTGATATTGAGCAAGAAGAAATGGCTGACAGCAAGCCAAGCAGCCAATCAGAAAAATCTCCAGAAAGCAAGAAGAATGTAGTATGGAAACTGTTCAACAGGATGACGTCACCGAAGAAACAGTTCAAAGAACCAAATGATTTGAGCAGTCACAACTTGGAAAATCAAGGGTCCCTAAAAGACAAATCGTCGAAAACAACCAACTTTAAGATTTCTTATACTCCAATTGCTCACCCTGGTTTGTCACGTGATTCCTATTACGCCACCACGAGAAATCCCTTTGAAACCTCGTTTGACGTATCACCAGATCAGAGTCTGTTAGCTAAGCAGCACAGTCTCTTGCGCAGATTGCACTCTACTCTTAATGAGGCAACCAACATTGTCGGGGATTTCTTACTCCTATATAAACGAGACGAGTAGTATGACCATTGGTCCATAATAATAACACTAATAATAATGTATATTCATTTATTAACATAGATAGATAAGGATATATTGAACCTTTTGTTTTTTAGGGTTCCGTAGTAATCTACGAACCCTAATAGTTTCGCCATGTCCGTCTGTCCGTCTGTCCGTCTGTCCGCGGGTTTCCTAAGAAACCCTTGGTACTACAGAGCTGAAAATTAGCATAATTATACATATGAATCACGCCAATAGAACTGTAGAGTAAAATCTTAGAAAAAAAATTTTTTTCGGGTGTCTCCCATAGACGTGAAAGGGCGATGATTTTTTTTTTTCTCGCCAATATTTTTGAACGGGGTGTCATAGGATAGCATATTAAAAGATAGAAGGGGTTTACTAAGAACGTTTTTCGATTCAGCACTCCGTTTGCGAAATATAAATTTTTAAAGTGAAAATTTTTGTCAAACACAAGTGTCCCCCCCCCTCTACCTGCTAAACGGTTGTTTCTTAAAATGTGGAAAAATTCACGTTGATAGAATATATAACGAAATTAAAAGGAAAACTATCACACATAACTTGGTCCTTCAAGTTTGCGAGTAATAGTCGACCAAGTGCCAAACACTGTTGGGATTAATAAGAATATATTTACTAATATAAGATCCTTGGTACTACAGAGCTGAAATTTGTCATGGTCATAGATATTGATTGCACCGACAGATCTAAAATATAAAATTTTGGAAAAAACATTTTTTCGGGTGTTTCCCATACACGTGAAAGGGCGATGGTTTTTTTTTTCTCGCCGATACCATCGAATTGAATGTCATACGAGTAGGATAGATTTTTAAAATATAAAGGGGTTTACTAAGAACGTTTTTCGATTCAGCACTCCGTTTGAGAAAAAAATATTTTTAAAGTGAAATTTTTTGTTAAAAACAAGTTTCCGGGGGGGACACTACCAGCTAAACGGTTGTTTCTAAAAATGTGAAAAAATTCACGGTTATAGAATATACAACGAAATTAAAAGAAAAACTATCACACATAAGTTGGCCCTTCAAGTTTGCGAGTAATAGTCGACCAAACGTTTTTGGGATTAATAAGAACATGTTTACAAGGTTCCACGCTAAAAGTGAGGGGAGGTCGAAAGCCAAACTGTATCATATTGACATTTTAGGTGTCGTTATATAGGTTTTTGGGGGTGCTTATTACGAAAATTACATAAAAATTATACACGATTACCACGCGACCTGCTTTAGCAGCAGCTCGATATTATTCCTAAAATTAATATTATCGCAAAAAAAAAAATTCGCGCTCGCTTCGCTCGCACATTAAATATTTCCATTCTGTTATATTTAGGCCAAAACTACCAATTCACTAATTCAGTAATCCGTTTGGGAAACATTAATTTTTATAATGAAAAAAAATGTGGAATAATTCACGAGGGTAGCATTTATGATGAAGTGTACCCTTATCCAAAATGGCTGCCATATAAGGTTCCACGCTAAAAGTGAGGCGAGCCGAAAGCCAAGCTGTAACATATTGACATTTCAGGTGTCGTTTAATAGGTTTTTGTGGGTGCTAATTACGAAAACGACATTAAAAATATACACCTGCTTAGCTTGATATTATTATATTATTCCTTACAATAAAATTGTTGCAAAAAAAAAAACAAATCGCGCTCGCTTCGCTCGCGCATTAACCACTTCCATTCTATTATATTTAGGCCAAACTTTTTAATACATTTGTTTATGATACTAAGTATAGTATTTGGGGATTTTAACATCAACTATGACAATATGCTTGTAGAATTAAGAAGCCAGCTGCATATTTGAACCATGCTGCTACGGAACCCTACAATCCGCGTGGCCCGACACGCTCTTGGCCGGTTTTTTTATAACTATATACATAAAAAGAATGACCTAAGCACTTTGTTGATTGATTGTGCTGACAGATTTGTACATTTTACCGGCTGTTTATTACGATTTATGATACTTTGGAGATAAAGTCACTGGCCATAAGAGGTTCATTGCACAGCGATGCATCATCAATACTTGCTTTAATAAGCCAATATTGGATATTTACTCGTCAGACCTCTACACTCTATATGACTGGAAGAATATATAAAATCGTCGCTTATAAATAATGTAGATTCTATCAGCTGCATAAATTTTAATGAATACCCGACATCTACTTATTCTAGTTTTGTCATACTCTAGACTGCAGTGCGAAGCATTTACTTTTATTTAAACAAAAGATGGATCATAACAATGATTTGGTGTACGACGCCATTTGTGACTGTGACTTTGATGCTGATTACAAAGTCAATTCGCCAGAGACAAAGTGTCCTAGTGAAGAATGGTTGACTGCAGAGGACTCAATTTTCTGGTGCATGGCTCCAGCCCACCTGGAAGAGGTTGTGTGTCTGTTCCGTATGGCTATATGGGACGTCTATTAACACTTTTGCAAGTAAGTATCGGCATAGTTAATTCAAAATTATCTTGCTTAACCAATTCCTTTGTTAATGTCCTTTTTTCTTTCCAGTATTACATCCGTACGGACGTCATGTATCTACTCGATAGACTGTGGCACGCTTCGAACAGGGTCTATGATAGGCTTAGCCTAATGTGGTCTCGTGTAAACAAGCGTCGAAATCTTCTTAGAGAAAACTGCCTGAACTATTCCTTCGGGTTCGAACAGGATTTCCTTTTTGGTCAGGATCCGCATTTACTATCATCATAGGAGATTCGGTCGTAGACTATGGTGATTGTAGCGTCTCAATTTTTCTCGATTCCAATCTCTCATCTGGTGCATGCCTTCTCAGCAATAGCGCGATAGTATGCTTTATTATCTCCAAAAATTAGATTACAGTTGACTTCTCTTAAAGTTGCACCCGTTAAAGTTGCGCATATATTCCTTTACATTCAAATTAGGGGGATAAATCAAAACTGAGAGTTTAAGCACGCGTTGCGAATGTTTATATTAACCCACTTTTTTTGTCATTGCGCATCCACATTGATAGAAGTAGCAATTTTAATAAATGTAAATGTGATAATAATAAAAAATACACTATTAGAAAGAGAAATATCTACTGAATCGATCAAATGAGATTCTTTTATAAATATAAACCGTTTTTAATGGCTTATGATGTTATTCTTCTGAAATCATTTTGTCTGCTAAACACTGCAACTTGCGAT